>JANIJG010020280.1:0-24176 GCA_024611175.1 Megaceryle torquata | reverse complement strand
GCCCCGGCCAACCTCCCCTGCAATGGTGCCAGGGATGGGGCAGCCACCACCTCTCTGGGCAGCCTGGGTCAGGCTCTCACCACCCTCAGTGTCACAAATTTCTCCTTCTCTCCACTCTGAATCTCCCTCTTTTAGTTTAAAACCATCACCCCTTGTCCTGGCACAACAGGGAACTAAAAATACTCTAAGAACACTGTCCCCATCTTTCTTGTGGTGCAAGAAAAAACTATACCAGCTGTCCAGCAGAACAAAAATACGTTTCTCCATTTCCCATGATTATTAATGAAGGTACTTTTTTTTATTAGTATTATTTTTTATTTAAAGAAGGATTAATTCCCCCCAACATTTGCCAATTAAATATACTCTTTCCAAGTCTAGGTTATTTATAAAAAGGGCAACAATAAAGAAACAATCCAATTAGCCAGCAATTATTACTGCTGTATTATAAACTGTTCTACCCACGGAGCTGGCACGCTTACTGCATTTGCTCATATTGGTAAGTGAATAAAATGAGAGAGAAAAAAGTCTGGCTTTATGGTTTCTACTCATTACAAAATTCAATGCTGTAATCTGGTGAATTCTTGGCAAGGGGAATGACTTCACTGGCTGACTTAAAATGACGGATGAATTACACTGGTCGTTACATATAGACTGAAGGGTGACGTCATTCTGGCACACGCTCCTTGCCCAGGCTTCTCCACGCAGTCTCAGCCACCACCTTTACATCCCACCTGATGAGGAATGTGGCTGATGTGGAGGAATCAACAGAGACCAGAGGAAAAACATTTTCCTATTCAATTCAAAGCCCCAGGAATCCATCTGCACAGGCTGCAAGCACAACTCTGATCCGTGCGCCTTCACGCAGCCCTCTGATTGATCTGGGCTGGAGTTTCAAATATCTGAGCGGTTCTACCAAAGCACACATGACAACTCTGCCTGCGTGTAGGAAGAAAGAAATTTCACCCTGCATGTTTTAACAGCATCCACACAAAGGAGGAGATGTGCTGGATGAGAAATACCAGAAGCAGAGCCTACTCCAGTCACGGCGACCCAGCCACGTCGTGGTTCCTATACACTACCTGGTGCTTGAACTGCTTTTGTTTCTACTGCAAAGAGTAACAAGGTGGCATTTGTGATCTAACAAGAGTATGGGAAAATGCAGAACACATACAATAAACCCAATACCACACCAATATTCCCAGCAGCTGGAATACTGCAGTCTTTAAGTGCCTGATGTTAGTATTCTTTCCAGAATTAATTTTCACGAATGAAGACAAAGGAAAAAGAAAGATTCTAGAAGTATTTGGCCCACTTTGTTACCTGAACTACAGTGAAGCAGCGTTACAATAAACTGTGTATTCCCAAAAGCACCTAGAGTGCAAAAACGAACACAAGGCCAAGTACCCTTGGATGTCTCCCCCCTCCCCTTTCTTTTAACATCTTACGTACAGACATAAGATGACCTAACAGAGGTGTTCAAATCTCTATGTACCTCCCACTGATGGATTTGAATTCACTGGTTATATGCTATTTTAACAGTTGTTTCAGTGTCTTAAACATGCAAAATGCTGCTACCACAGAGCTGCTCTAAGAGAAACAGTTTCTGTCACACAAATTTACAGAAATGCTCGCTGCCAATAAAATAAAATAAAAATAAAAGCAGGCTTTTGGGGTTTTATGAAAAATTCCAGATTGATGCTGAAGGGGACTTGAATCCTCTGCACATTTTCAAGAGCAGCCAGTCTCTTAAGGAGCACGGGCTTCTTGTGTGGAAATCCTTTAGTGTACCTCACCTAAAATCCCCCCCCAAACCCCACGTACTGGTGGAAAGGGTAGAAAACCAGCAGTGTTGTAAAATGTTCATTTCCACCTTTACTTATGCCTCCCATTTCTAACACAGTCTTTTCTCTCTTCTCCCATAGAGACAAGGCCCATGATTCATTCCTACTTTACTCACTTTGCTCCAATTTAACTCCACTGTCTTCAATTACTGGTATAAAACTGGTAAAAAACCTGCTCTCAAGGCTGCCCACAGATGAGAGTTCAATAGATTTTTCTACCACTTTACAACATCCCTTGGAAAAAAAAAAGAAAAAAAAAAAAAGAAGTGCTCGGATCCAGAATCATGAAAGTTATAAATTTCAGATTAGAATATTCATTAAACATTTTTCCCATTGGCACACGGCCACTTGAGGAAAATGTTTTTAATATCTTTAAACTTTTACTAGTTTACATATAAAAATCTTCTCCAGTTAACTACTTTCCAGGGGTGAGCTGGACTGTTGTGGTACCTCATCCAAGAAAGGAGAGCTTTCCAGTCAGGAGAAACTTTCCATTCTTCAGCCCGTTCTTGCTTGCAAACCTCCACCCCGGAATACTGCACACATTATGGATTTGCTTTAAAGGAGAGAGTCCAGATCGATGCTGGGGCTTGAGGAAGGACTGAGACAACTCACTGACTTCAGGTGAGGAAAATGAGTAGAGGAAAATAAATAAAGAGAACAATAAAGGGAGATAAAAATAAGCCCTCTCCATGCAGGTGAACCTCCTGTTACATTTTAACGTGCTGTACTCGCTCCAGGAGCTTCTTTCACAATGACATTTTGTGGTTTGTTCCCTGAATCACTGGAACGTGGCAACTTCACCTATTGCCACTGAGCAGCGAATTGTGAAGAGCAAACAAAGTCCCAGGGTTCCTGTTTGCATTTTGTTCACGTGTCTCTTCGTTTCCCACGGCGTCTATTGTCTAAAGAATTGCTTTTTTAGTGACAGTGATGAGCAGCAGTGATGCAGCAGCATGAGAGCTCCGTAAACACGACTCCCTTCTGGGGGCAAACCCAGGAACAGTTCAGGAAGTTGCTTCATCTTGGTGAGAAGATCACCAGTTAAAGCCCCACAAGGAGAATCTGCCACATTACTCTGGAAAGGGCTAAACTGTGAGAGAAGAGGCGAGGTGTAACAGTGCTGCATTTTCATTGTTATTTAGAAATTGGATCACAGCAGCA
This sequence comes from Megaceryle torquata, assembly GCA_024611175.1. Taxonomy (NCBI): domain Eukaryota; kingdom Metazoa; phylum Chordata; class Aves; order Coraciiformes; family Cerylidae; genus Megaceryle; species Megaceryle torquata. The sequence goes on along the minus strand of JANIJG010020280.1, from coordinate 21,171 downwards.
CTTAAGAGCTCTCCGTCAGGTCAGGGTTAAAATGTGCAAACCACTTGGGCAAATACAAACTCCAGAGATTTGCAAGCTGAGCTGTGGCTCCTGAAGGAACTCAGGTGAAGGAACTCAGGACCTCACCAAGCTTTTAAGCAGGAAATCAATAGCTGCTTTTTATTAAATTTATTTTATTTATTATACATATATTAGAATTATCTGTTAATCTGTTTGTTAGCTGTTGTTTTGTTTGGTTTGGTTTTTTTTAAATGGAATATTAATTTCCAAATGGACCTCCAATGTCTTCCATCCTCAGGCTCAACCAGAAAAAAACAGTACAGTTACTACTCCTGAACTGAGTAAGAAATGTCAGGTTTTGCTTCCTTTAAACATAGCTTCTGTGAGGAAGTTTTCACGTTGGCATTGTCTAGTCCATCACTGGGTCTAACTGGAGACTGGTAATACTGAAGTCTAATGGAACTGCAGCAGCAGCAGCCTTTGGAAAGCAGCTGAAATCCCACTGCCCGAGTCATTAAAAGGGGAAGCAGATAACTCTGGAGGTGTTAGGTCATAGCAAGTCTTTGAAATGTTTAATTTCTACCATCCTACACTTTGCTCGTACAATCTGAAATGCCAATTAAACTTTAATTGGTGCTTTCTCGCTGCACTTTCATCCTTCATAATGGCTCTGAGTAAAGCCTGTAAATCAGCCGCAAGCAGAGCTTAAGAACTCTTCATTCTCACCATGCCCGTGCGCTTCATTCAAAACGTCAGCAAGAAAGCCTGAAGAAAGATTAGTAACTGTGGTTCTTTTGTGGCAGAAGCACTGTAAATGTACCTGACAGCTGCCTATTACAGCATTTAAGTACTCCTCGAGTGCTTAAAAGAGTGCTGTCAAAATATTTTTTTCAAAATATTATTATCCATTATTTATATTCTAAGCAGAATTTGTTTGTAGACAAAATTTGTTCTTCAAGAGGCACGCCGTCGCTTTGTTATCAGAGAACTTCTGCTGATAGACTGCTCTTTCAAAATAAAACAAACATGAGTCAATGACACAACTGATCCGAGCCTCGCTTTAGAAAGAATCGCTCAACTACCTACAAGGAAAAAATCTAACTCTTCTAATCCCCCCCCCCTTTTTTTTTTTTAATTTAGCACGATGTGGGTACAACGTCTCACAAAGCGTACGAGGGAACAGGCTGGAAAAGGTGACATGAGTTTAAACAAGGACAACACGCTAACATGGAACCAACAGTTGGGTTCAGTTGCAGCACTGACATACTCGGCAGCTTAGATGTACATGAAACATGACAGATGAAGTTCTGACCTCTAATAAAAAGGTTAGCAAAGTCTCCCACTGATTTCAGGAGGACCAGGTTTAACTCTAATGCCCTTTTGGTTTCAGCCTATCTTCTCGACTCCCTCTGTAATTCTGAAACTATTTTTTTCCTCTTACACAGTTTCTCATCCTATTGCTCTTTTCCCCAGTGATGACTTTATATCTTAGCAAAAACATTCAGCGAAGGCAAAAACATTCCAGGTTGACCTCCAACAGCAACAGTCTCCATCACTCAGCATCCACAGAAATGTCCACCTTTTCCCAAGGTATGACTCTAGAGCAGCTGCCAGCCCTAGGGACCCCAATTCCCAGCCTGCTGCCTGGGAGGTTTTGCTGATGGCAGACTGCAGGACTAGGACAAGTTATGATTGGTTTTGCTGCCCAAAAAGCCATTTCTATGTCCTGAGGAACACAGAGAAAGGGAGGTCCATGGCTAATGCCACCTTTTTGCGAGCTCCAAAGAGAAGCTTGGCATCAAAGACATGGTGTATACAGCAAAGAGGAAAGAAGAGCACAAAACCATGCTGAGAGCTTTATGGCTTCACGAGGTGGGACAATAAAAGCTAGCACTGGGCCCATTAAATAGACACAGCCACCTCTTGCCATACTGTAGGGCAGAGAGCCACCTTCACCCATTCACAGAGGCGGTTCAGACCCTAAGGAACACCAAGTCCAGTGCAAACCAGCACAGCTTTGGTCCTGTCTGTAACAAAACTGCCCGGTGAGTGAAATCCCGATCACGTGCATGCAAACCCGAGACAGCAAAGGAAATAACAAGTGCCTGATTTGCTCTGTCACATCTGACTCCGGAATGTTTTCTGGGGGTCACAAACACCGCCCAAGTCTATTCCGCTGCCCAAGATTTAACATCATCCTTGGAGCCATATCGGTCCAAGAAGTTGTCAGTGTTTTTATGGCAGCTGTAACTTGATTTTAAACTCTGCTATTTTTGTTGTTATTTCACATCACCAGTTAACCTGGGTGGGAGAGAGGGAACGGGACATTGCTCCTCTCACAGTTAGATGACCAGTGATAGTGAAAAATACTTTCACGGTGTATCCATGGATGCCTGTTTGGGCTGAGCAATCCCTTATAACAGATAATATCATCTCTCTTTTAAGGCAAAATATGCAATTATGATCTTAAATTAACCTGGTTTAAGTTAAAAGCATTTAACAAATATTTACATCAGAAGTATTTTTGGTTTACCCTTTGCATTTCCAAAATAGCCACATTTCTGCCACAACAAACACTTTGTGTTCTGATTTAAATCCAGGAACTAATTTCCATGAAAAGTGATAAATCCTTATGAACAGGTTTCTTAATGGAATTACTTAAGATCTTTTTAGCAGTTTGATCCAGCGTAACTAAAATAAATAAGCACATATATTATACATGCCAGGCATATTACATCCCCTAAAATGTGGGCAAGCATGACTTCCAAAGCAAATCCTCTGTAAACCATCAATACACATCAAGCATAGCTTAAGTACCTTGCTTAAGCTGTTCTTCCACTTGCTTGAGTAGACCAAGACATCGGATCTGGGATGAGTTGTTCTCGCTTGAGTGTAGAGCGGCTTTTCAACTTTTTGTTTGGAGTTGAGGAGGGAGAGAGCTACCTTTGTGGACAAACCAAGCGGATTGGGGTTGTTGGGACTAACGGTCCATGTAGAATAGGCTGAGATTTTCTGATCGTTTTGCAGCAGATGCAGTGGTTTTCTCTTCAGGAGGTAACACCAGGTAAAACTGGTTGTGGTCTTGAGGCTTGGAAAGGACAACCTCTGCATTTCTCCTGCATTCATCGTGGTCAGTGTAGTGACAGGCTTTGCTTGGCCCTGGCTGTTGACGTGCTTGTTCTCAATACTGTTACTCGGGGACCTTCTGTCTTGACTGCTACTGACGGCCTTGAGAAGAGAACTCTGATTATTTGCTGTAGACAACTCAGAAGGTTTTCTACCTATAAATACCGGCGATGCTGAAGACTCACGGCCTTCAGATTCCAGTGGTGAATCCTTTAGCGTTTCTGAAACCCTGGTGTCAGATGAATGACGGTCAGGCAACAGCAGGTCTGAAGGACCAGCCTTGCTGCTCTTTTCATGCTGTGCAACGCCATCAGGATCTAAAAGGTGATTTTCAAGAGGCTCTGTGGTGCAAACCTGTCTTACCAAAACTGGTTTCTTTTGCTTACTGGTAGTGTCACTAGATCTAGTGTTCAGTGAATGCAGTGGTCTAGCATCTGTCACACAGGCAGCTCCACTCTCATCTTTAACACGTTTTTGCTGTTTCTCCATGGCAATATCTAAACTGTTGGCTGGGGAAAGCATGCGTTTACTCGAAGCTGTAGCTTCTGGTTGAGGGAAGAGTCCGCTAACTGGCACTTTCTGAATGATATTCGAAGAGCTTGACAAAGGTGAATTTCTGGTTCCACTTTCTGGTTGCAAATTTTCAAACTCAAATGAATTTGGCAAAGTCCTCTGGTGATCTTTGTGAGATTTTGGCAGCTGCGTTTTGCCTTCGAGCGTTGGCACCGTCGCAACATTTGTTTTGCAAACAGGTTGATTTACCTGATCCTGGGTCACTAAAATGTGAGGAAGGGGTGTCACAGTTGCAAAGCCGTAGGATGGCATGCTGCTGTGGATACGGACGGGAACCACAAAGGGAGGAATCTGATGTATTTGGCTGCTGCAGTCATTAGGGACAATTTGTTTTAGAGGAGGCACGGAGTACGGATTTGACAAGTCAGACAGTTTTGTCTGCAGTTCAAAGGAGGATGCGTTCTGGTCTGCCCCAACTTGACTTGGAACAGTCTGGGCTGATACAGTATTTTTTAGCAATTTAGAAGAGTATGGCTGACCTACGTGTAATGTTTTAACCTGCAGTTGATACTTTGGAGCAAAACAATCCTTTTTTTCATCAGGATGACAAGGAAGCGTGTATGTGCTCATTTGTTCCCCTTGGGCTGATGTTTTAGCTGAGGTCTGGGAAGGCTGATGAGTTGAGGATGGCTGTCCTTGATTATTCAACACATGATCTAGAGGCTGCTGGACCGAAGACAGGCTACCTGGATTACAATTTTGCATTGCTGAGTGAGGCCTGGACTGAGCTTGTGAATGCTGAGTACTTGAAGGAAACTCCACCAAAGACTTGCTGGAGGTGGGCAGCCTATGCAATGGCACTGCGGGCACATCCGTTTCATGAGCTGTCTGAAATGAAGCAGTCGATTTACCTTGAGGCTGATGATTTTCTGGAGCAATGTTTAAAGATATTTGTCTTACAAAGGGCCCTCTCCTCCTTTCTAGCAGAGGCACGTGTCCAGTAACTCCATTTGCAGACGACACTTTTGGAGTGACTGTGTCTACAAGCGGGGCAGGTGCTGATGGAGACATGCTTCCACAGTCGAAAGACTTGCTCCTGTAGTCCACAACCTCCATGGACGGCTGTGTGCAGCTGATCTGTTCCGAGGCAGCACGTCTCATTTCCCGGTAATGAGGTCCAGGCACAGCCAGGGCGTGTGAGCCAGCGGGAATCATGAGGAATTCTGATGACTTACTAACAGGCTCTGCTTTGGAAGGGTTCTCAGCCTTCAAAGTGTCATCTTTATCAAGTGAAGCGGAGAAACTGGAGGCATGAGACAAGCTACTCTCCCGACTTAGGCTTCTGGAGAGTGTGGAGTCAACACTTGATTCGGCAGATGAATGTTCCATTTCTGCCAAGCGAATTCTTTTCTTCTTCGGTGGAAGCTTCTCTGTTGGCAATTTTGACAGCGTTTCGCTGCGCTGTGGCCAATTAAATCTTTCTGTCTTTTCCTGATCATTGCCTTGGTTTTCTTGGTCCCTGTCTGGTTCTTCTGTGACCAGGATTTCAGGAACCTGGATGTTATGCTGGCGAACAAGTCTTGATGGCTGAAGCGGAGCGCTTCTCTCATTAGAAACGATCTGGCTTCCCTGAACCTCCCCTCTGGGTGCTTCTGAGGACCGGGGTGGATAATGCTGGGGAGTATTCAGGTGGGAGTGTCTATCCTCTTGGATGACAATCGTATTCAAAGAGCGGTGCTTTGCAACCTTGTTGGGCTCTTGGGAGGAAACTGGAGATACTCTTTCAAACGACTCAGACTTCTCAAAGGAGCTGTTTCTGCTCAGCGAGTTGGTGTGCTGGATCACAGAAATGCCAGTCCCTTGTCTTTTCAGCTCCACCTTTTCTTGCCCAGCTGAACTCACCTGTTTTTCAGTGAGTGGAGCCGTCTTTGGCTCTGTTGCCTGCTCTGTGCCTCGAGCCACAAGCTGGATTTGGGAACTCTGAAGTAGAAGCTTGTTTGGCTGTTGTGATCCCACCACCGCTGTCGCACTGTGTTTGGTCAGGCTGGAGGGATTTGCCGGCTTGCTTTGGCCTTCTGCGTTCTTTGACGGTACGCTTGCGTCGTTTTGCTGTGGGTCATCGTCATCGCCAACGCTTTTCATTTTCCTTCTTTTCCTTATCTGGGGTGTCTGCTCCCAGACGCCAGTTGAAGTAGTGACTCTGTAGTGTAGAATTTGAGGCTGCGTACTGTTTGGAACATTTTTATGCTCCGGCTCTCTGACTGCTGCTTTTGTTTTAGGTCCGTGCAACTCTGAACAATAAAATTTCTTGTGATTTTCAAAATTTTCCAGTTTTCTGTATCTGTTTCTGCAGGTTTCACACTCAAACATTGTTCCTCGCACCTGAGGGGACTTCTTTGTTTTTTCTAAATTGGATCCCTGTGCCAGGGACTTGCTCCTTTGCAATAAAGACTCGTTTGATAAATTACACCCCAGGTAACTTTCTTCTACGGATCGCACCGGTCCAAGAACTTGGCTTTCACCAGTAGAAGAATCTTCTATTGCTGCCTGTCTAACGAGGGTCCGAGGATGTCCACCTTGGTTCAGTGGAGTAGCAGGTCCTGACACAAAAACATCATCATATAAAGAGCCAATTTTATCATCAAATGATTGACTTCCCCGAAGGGGATGAGAGGGAGGTATTACATTTGGAGGTACTGCTGAGTAACTGGTAGTAGGCATGGAATTACTTCGTGTTATAGGTAAACAGTCAAGGGATGGTACAGAGAGAAGAAAAACTTGCTTTGATTTCTCAGTGGGTGTGAAAGGAGACTTTGGTATATCAGAGCTTGAGCTAGTTCTTCTTCCCATGGGCTTTAAATCAAACTGGAAAGAATCCTTAAATATGTAGGATTTTGGTGAATCTATGCTTCCTCTTCTCGAGAGAGATGTTCTCCTTGGTTTCACGCTATCTAACTGTTTGTCGTCCACAACAGCTTCATTATCAGAAATTAACTTGGAGATACGCTCCTCAAGAGTTTTTGTTGCCATGGGAGGTCGCATTTGGCCAGAGAGAATCAGATTTTTGTCGGCACAGACGGTCTGTACCACTGATGCTACCACGCCGCTTGCTTGTGGCACGCAGGGCAGGTTTTTGTTTGGATCTTTCTCAGAGGTCAACAATCCCCTTACGAAAGGAGCTGGTGGGCTCATAGTTTGCTCAGCACTTTCAGAACGAGAGAAATAACCAGAATCGGTACTACCTAAACTTCTAGGGCTCAGAAGACACTTTCCTTGCTGATCTTGGGAACCATCGGTTGCCTGCTGCCTCTGGAGCTGAGCGTGCATCGCTCCTGCTGCCGATCCCAGCTGTTCCTCTGACAGGCCCATTTCTACTTTCTGATGTTGCTTTACGTCGTTCTCCTTCAACGAAGCCGCATGTGTGAAATTTGACTGAAGAGCTGTCACTTTAAAGTCTCCTTTTCTCTGTGCTGCAGCAAGCTCAGGTGCTGGCTCTGTTACTTTTGGGCTGTCGGCCCTTAACGGGGAAACATTTACGGGATGAACTACTACTTTTGGTAGAGCTGCCCTTACTTGAGGTTCTGTGTCGTGTAACGAAGAGTCACCTGGTACACAATCAGCGTTGCTTACTGGAATAGGGCTTCCTTTCCGCAACGTTTCTGCACTCGAAATGACTTTCACTATTTGTGCAGGTTCCAGTTCTTGATCATCTTGTCTTTCATCAGCAGTGCCTTCATCTTCACTTTCACCGCTCTCCTCCACGTCTGAATGAATGCTAAGTGCTTTGTCCGAGTCATGAGATAAGAAGAGGCCACCTGAATCTGGCTGGAGGACAAGTCCAAGCTTGATAGCATGTGCATGAGATTTTTTGTGCTTGTACAGATTGCTTTTGGTTTTAAATGAAAACCCACAGGTCACGCAAGGATAGGGCCGCTCTCCGGTATGGGATCGGATGTGCTTTTGGAGAACGCTGGGCTTGGCACAGGCCCGATTGCAATACTCACAGACGTATTTCCCCAGTTTTTTAGGCTTCTGGTCTTTCAAGAGGTTACAAATTTGTTCTACACCATGGTTTACAACTGATGCTATCTGGGCTGAATTATAAATGGGACTTATAGACAAGTGTGTTGAACTTGAAGTGCTAATTGACAAAGGCGAAGACGAACTAGCTACTAACTGGTTTTGAGGAAAAACCTGAGTTACAGTAGAAGATGAGGTGGGAACGACAGACGAAGTTACTGCTATGCTGTAGATCTGCTGGAGCTTGGGGTTTTCTTGACTCTGCTGTTGCACCAGCGATCTAGTGAAACTTGGACACATAACAACCTGGTGGTTTTGTTGACTGGTTTTAGAAATAAGATCTTGAGAATAAGAAACTGACTGGCCTTGTGCTTGTCCAGTCTTGGCCGTTGCTGCTACATGCACATTGTTTAACGTACACGGGTAATACTGAGGTCCACCTGCAAACTCCTGCTGTGACAACGCAGCCTGGTTTTGGACGCTCATTGTATTGGACGTGAGACTAGCAGAGGTGCTTACAGTTTTATTTGGTCTCAGTTTCTCTATCTGCATCCCATAAGGGGGGCACTCTTGTGCTAAGGTGTTCAGTTCAGGCTCCATAGCTTTTAGTAAGACATCGAAAGCGGTACGAGTACATGGGGAAGACGTACTGCAATCGACAAAATTAATACATTCATTACTGTCAGTCTTTGTTTTATTTGACGAGGAGTTTGAGAGAGACTTCTTCTCTGGTGAGTTCAGTTGGTTTGCATCAGCATCCCCCACCGCCTGTTTACCCACATCTGAGGACCGGTGCGTCAGTGAAAGCTTGGTCTGCATTGATGTCTCAGATTTGGTTGTTTCGACGCTTATCTCGGTACTGAGAGCTCCCCCGTTTTGTTTGGTACATTGATTTCCATTCTGCACGGGCAGGTGATCCTGTGCCGTGGCGTGTTCGGAGGCATCTGGAAGAGCTTTTAGTGGTGAAGGGTCTATATTTTGCTTAACCTTGGCTTCAGCAGGGCTTCTCAAAGGCGATTTTGGTATTTTTTTTAGATGGTTTTCAGTCACAATCTTTTTTCTTTTCACACCCTTAACTGTATCTTGGGTTCCTCTAGTACCAGCATCAGTGATTTCTGTTAAAACACCAAGAGAATAAAAAAGAATATTAAATCTGGATAATGCAGTAGATTTTTATTTCTGCGACTTTATCATCGCTACGTTTCCACAGTAAGCCCTGGGCCAGCTGGACTGTCCATCTCTCTAGCCTCTAATTATTTTTTTTTAGCTGTAAACTTAGCAAAGATTTATTTTATTCTCAGCTAAAAAGAGCAATGCTTTCGAACCCGTGCCGTAAGACATTACAAACGTAATTCACTATAGGAGAAGCTTCAAAGGAAATGTAAGAAAAGAAAGGCTACTGAAAGAATATTTTAGCATTTACAGCAGCTCCTTTTCAGATAAAGTAAAAAGAAACCTGCACTTGTTAAAAAATTCAGATCATTACAGCAGGAAAATGAAGAACCGAGACACAAATCCATTCTCATGTCGTCGTTTGTCACTTTCTCCATCTATATGTTGCCATAGTCAAGGAATGAAGACAACTTCCTCCTGGTTATATTTGTAAGTAGATTTATCATGGAAATGGCACAACCACCCACACCATCTGTCAAATACTGTATTTCAGAGCTCCAATTACTGAACTTCAATAGTGCTTCAGATGAGCAACTACTGTGGATGAATAAAATCAGTCACACTTAAATGACTTTCTATTTGTGCATCATGAAACAAAATAAACTAAATTTGAATTATTTCATTACTAGCTACACTTGGTGCTGATTTTAAGCAAGTATTCATGCAGAGTTTCAGGGGTGTAGTGAAGAGCAAATGAACTGGAGTATTATTCAGCAGAATAATTTTGCAGCAAGTTCTTGTATTTGTACAGAGTCCAATTTCCTCTATAACAAAAAATACAATATAGACTGAATTTCAGTGTTGATACTCACAACCTGATTTTTTTTAATGGATACCTGATGTTACGCACATTTGTTTACCTCAACAGCGTGATATTTAATTTGTTAGTTAATTACTTAATGATTTCTTTTTTTTTTTTTTACATCTTTCCTAACATACAGTCAGCCAAAGCCACTACCTCAGCTGCCACCACTGGTAGTGCAGAGGGAGACAAATATTAAATTGATGTAAATCCATCTTCTGAAAAAGTCCGTTAAGATCATCAAGTCCAACTCTTCCCCCAGCCCTGCCAGGGAACCACTGAACCATGTCTCTCAGCACCACAGCTCCACAGCTTAGAAACCCCTCCAGGGATCGTGGGGACTCCACACCTGCCCTGGGCAGCCTGGGCCAGGCCTGCACAACACTTTTGAAATTTTTCCCACTATCCAACCTGAACCTCCCAAGCACAGCTTGAGGCTGTTTCCTCTTGTCTTATCACTTGATACCTGGGAGAAGGGACCAAGCTCACCTGGCTCCAAACCTCCTTTTGTGTAGGTTGTAGAGAACAAGAAGGTCTCTTCCCTGAGCCTCCTTTTCTCCAGGCTGAACAAGCCCAGGCCCCTCAGCCACTCCTCACAAGACTTGTGCTCCAGAGTCCTCACCAGCTTCGTTACCCTTCTCTCAATGTTGTTCTTGGAGTGAGGAGCCCAAAACTGAACCTGGGATTCAAGGTGCAGCATCACCAAAGAACAGCCTTAAGACAATGTATAAAGAGACAAAATTCTCAGTCAACATCACAAGGAGGTAAGTGGAAAAAGCTCAGATTTCCCAGTAGCCATCAATCCTACAGCCCCCTTTGCCACAAAAACTATCCTCTTGCAGGAACACCAGCTGGCTTCTATACTGCAGTGGAAGGAAAGCCAACGCATGGTGTGCATCTGACAAGAGATATGGAGCCAAGAATCCAGGGTGAACTTCCTGCTCCATGTAAAGGAAATCCAGGCAATGCCTAAAGCTTGTACAGCAGAAGAGAATGCAAAGTGACCAGCAGGAAAAGAAAGGCAAGAAGATGTTATGTTCACTCGATGCCAGAGCATAACCCAACTGGGATGTGTGCTAATGCCAGACACTTGGAAGTTCAAAATCCTGCTTCCGACTCAATGCCAACTTAATGTACACATATATGCATCCAGGGCAAATGGATATTCAGAGATTTCCTTGCAAACTGCAAGATTAAAGGCTACACATCACACACAATGTAATACAAATGTGGAAGTTCTGCAGAATTTGACCTATTCCTCTCTCAGCCCTACCAGAGGAAGCTTAGCTGTGAAGAATGAGAGACTGTTTTGTCACATTCAGCAGTCCCATGGAGACACGTGGGTCTCCTGTGAGAACTACTGGCTCCAAATCCCAGTTATGGGGACTTTGTGCTCCTCCCCTTGTGCATCCAGAAAGAAATTTCTTCAGTAATTGTTCACTTAACCTTTAAATGAACTTTGCATTTATTGCTTTATCACCAAAGCCTATTCATATGAGATTGGATTTGAGATATTCAAAGCTGAGTAGTCTTCCACCACAATGTTTTGCACTCCCCATTGCTTCACAACCAGTAAGTTTTCATCAATATTATTAATGGTGGTTTCTTTAAAATTCATGGTCTACTGCAACTGTTTTTGACTTCAGTAACAATGAAAACCAATTTTACACAAATCAGAGAGAAAATAACAAGGTAATTATATAAAAGGGTGCTTTTAGCCATGGTTTGGTGATCTCTCCGCAGCGTGGCCGTGTTAATTGAGAGTAAGTAATTTGGTTCCTTTTATGCACGCACTGCAGCTTTTATCCTGTCACAATCACGCCTCCACACTGCTGGTGTCTGTACTGGAGTGCAATGGGAAGAGCTGGGCAGACGACACATAGCTGGGAAGGTAAGAGTGCTGGGAATTGAGAACATCCAAGCACACAAATGTATGCAAAAAAAGACTAAAGTGTTTTATACCGTGGTGACTGAACCATCAAACGATGTGCTGCTTCCTGATGCCTCAGAATATTAATTACTATTCCCCAGTTTCAACCATACAGTGCAGAGGAAGAAGCACACTCGACCTGCACCATGCCAGTGAACTGGAAACCAACACAGCAAATGGATGGAATGTGGCTTATGAAAACCTTAAAGAAAGTAAAAATGTGTATCTATCAATTGAGCAATTCGAAAGATGAATACAGTAAGAGTAGATGATCAGTATTTTCCATGATCTGTTTACCACTTTACTTCTAAAAAACATTGTTCAACACATGCCAAACTGTAAAAATTGTTCGGGAAATTAAAAAGGAAAGAGAAAAGAATCAACAGAGGCAGGTTCTCCATTGTATTACATAAAGAAATAGTGACTTTCTTTAGCTTTCACCACCACTAATTGTGCTGCTTCTATACCAATAAAATCCCAGTCTACATAAATCAGGAAAACTAGTTTGTCATTCTTATTTCTGACTCTACATCTTTTGTGACTCCAGAGATGGAGTCGTGGGTTTGCTTCAGTGCACCCGTCATTAAATCTTGTAAAATGTCCTTTCTTGACAATGGCTTTGCAAGGCTTTTAACAGTATCTGCCTGTACTTTACTCCTGGATAATTTAGAAATCCTCATTATTAACAGAAATATTCACTTCATGTTTGCTAACAACCACATTTCTAGCATATCTGGGGAAAAAAAGGAAACCCTGACAACTCGGTTTCACTTAGTTTTAGCTTGTCATCCCCTTTGTATAAGTCTTCTTTTTGTACGCTTATTTTATGTTGAAGATATTCCATCACACGTTTGTTAATCTACAGCTACAGGCTTGCACAAAGATCAACCACATCAGTATTTCCAGAGGCAATAAAGCAAGCATCAGTCCCAGAATGCTAAACACTCCTCTGCCTTCCAGAGCTACAAACTTTCAGGAGCGTGACTAACTTGCCAAGGCTGTGTACTCACATCAACAAGTTGACACTGAACAAAGAGATGTGAAAGCATCCTCATGTGGAATTTGGGGGGAAGAAAGAAAAGAAAGAAAGAAAAAAGTAGGTCTGCTTTTCTTTCCCAGCCACTCTACCCGCTCTGCTCACCTCCCTCTGCAATCACAAAGCCCTTCTCATCGTTCGGTGATAATTCCCCTTTTTCTCAGGTGGTGATGTTTTGAGAAGCACTCCCACTTCAATCAGATGTGTAAAAAGCATCTTTTTCATAAGCTGCATTACATGAAACAGGATGAAGTTACTCAGCCTACATCCCAGGGACACTGGAGCATCTCCTTCATGCTTTGCCTGGTTGGTTTTCTCCTGCTTTGCTATCAAGATTCTCTGTTTTAATTCTTTGGCTTCAGTATGGATTCTGCACTCAAGACAGGACAAGAAAAAACGATGTTTCTTCTACATGACTTTGTTCACCTATAATTTCTCTGCTCCGCTTTGCTCTCTGCACAGGAAATGGAGCAAAACAACACAAGTGTGATGGTGTAGATACCAATCTGGTGGAGTAACTCATGCAGCAAATAAAGGCAAGGTAAAAGCGATCTGATTTTTTTCCTCCCAAGCACTTGCTGGTGCACTAGACAGTGCCGTGACAAAATTATCTCAATGGTTTTGTTTAAGTAACTTCCAGAACTGCCTGTCTCAAAGCCTATGTGTTATTATAACACCCACTCCCTTTCTCTCCCTCCTAACAGAGCTACGTGCGTGCACTTAAAATAAAGGAAGAGAAGTAGGAACCGAAGTGAGGCAGCAATCTCCCCTCTCCCTCAGTGCCACCCTGTGAAACAGGGGGCAAGCAGCCACCACCTGTCCCTACAGCCCAGTGAACGGCACCATCTTCATCTGATGTCCTCATTTTGTGTTGCAGAATTAAAGAAAAAACCGACTGTAGGTTGACATACAGAGACCAGATTTTCAAAGCCAAGTGCCTAAACTTTAGCTCCTCAATCTGTATTTTGGCTCCCAGGGCACTGCAAAGGAGATTAAGTCTCTTCTGAAAGTGTTTGTGTCCTAATTGATGTCTTAAACTTATGGCTAAAAGGTCACTCTGACACCAACAATGGTAGCGAGCTGAAGATGGAAAGTTTTCAAGAGAGAGACCATTATTAAGGATCTTATTCTGATTAAAGCGAAGTTTCCCCGTGTCTTGAGATATTCAAAACAGTCTTATTCTTGAGATCCGATACTTAATTTAATTTTGGTTTCGCTGAAACTGTTGAAAGCACTCATGAATCACCCCACTGGGTCTGTTTCCACGAATAAGTAAAGAACATTATTATGAGATAAAGAAGTAAGTCTTGCCAGCCAACGGAAGGCCATCAGAACTTACATTAAACGCAGCAGGGAATAACTAAACTTCCACTTTTTTTTTAAATGAAATTACCTCTTCAGCTTCATACTGCCTCCTACATGTTCAGTACAGCTGTAAACACTTTTCCTAAAATTATAGCTTTTTCCAGAGCATAAAAAAGCCCCCAAACAAAGCCCCCTTGATTACATAAACCATACAGAGAGCTACGAAAAAGTTCATAGTCAACAGAAAGATTGAACAAGATGAAGCCAAGCACCACGCTTAATTTTAAGCGCAAATAGAGAGGATTTTAAGGTCAACTGCCAACAATTTTAAGTCTTATCGCAGGTGGGTAACTTCAGACTCCTTGAGATGATCACAGGGTGGGCATGCCCTGATTCAGAGGGCAGGAGGCAAGCCAAAGGACTCAGGGCACTCCAAGTCAGCAGCGCTATTTGAAAGCCTCCGTCAGTAGGTTTAATCTTAAGAGCTTTTATGCCTGAGAACATCACTCCAAACATATACAGAGCAGACCCTTAAAACTCACTTGATCTGTATGTAAAGCACAACTGGACATTAATTAATTAAAAAAAAAATAAAATGGTGGGGGTGGAGCATTTACATTCAATTGTTAATTGACATTGACAAGGCAGACTGATAGGGATTGGATCAAGTGTTCATCGATGCCAACATCTGCCCTTTTGTTCATACCAGCAAATACTGGACCAGTCCATAAGGCAAGGGTAAGGTATGAACGGTTTCATGATTATTTTTTCACCTTATTCTTTTTCTTGGTGTTTCTAACAGGCAACACTAAGCTCTGGGTTGATATGGGACCCATCAAAAACACCATGTTGGCTGTCAGCAAGACAGAGGTGCCCCAGTCCTCTTTTAAGGATCATTTCACATCAGGTTTTCATACTGGAATGACTATTTTATTAGCGTAATTTCTCATTATTAATCAAAACAGCGAAAGTCCTACTAACACAAGCTCCAGGATAGGTGCACCTGTGTTAATACACAGCACCAGCACTCATTTGAGTAGTGCCATTAACCTCAATGACATCATACAGTTTTATAAAGTCAAATTCAAATTTTAACCCTCTCTACCATCACACCCTGGTAAAAATAAAAATAAACATGAAATGGGTGTATCTCAGGTTCATACGGTAAAAGTAACTGCAGAGAAAACATATCTTGATATCTGCATCAAGAAATCATGCCCAACAGCTTTACCACTAAGTAAGTTTCCCAATTTAAAAATCAGCATTTTGTAACATCACGAGATGATTCAGGTGGGAAGGGACCTCAGTAAATCTCACGTCTAACCTCCTGCTCAAATCATGGCCAGCTATGGGATCAGACCAGGGTCCTTAGGGTTTTGTCCAGCACGATCTTGGAAACCTCCGAGGAAAGAGGCTGACAGCCTCTGTAAACAACACCCAAAATGTAAATGACTCTTCACCAAGCATACACCAAACCTAGTCAGTGACATGCAGCAGGTGACAGCCTGGGCTGCTCCTCATGCACTAGATGAAATACCACAGCACCAAAAGTGAGGGCAGAGCAGATTAGCTCTGTAAATTGTGCAACCACATTTTAGCATAAGGTAAGAGAGACACCTTTGCCCCGAGGCACGCAGCTTGGACTTATCAGGGAGCTCCCCGGCAATATAGTTTCAGCCCAGGCACCGGATCCTGCCAGCTCCTGTTTGGCCTTGGGACAGGTAAAGAGTAAATGACAAGTTGCAGTCTGGGGCTGTCTTTCTGATGGCCTCTTTTCAAGTCATGCCTGCTCACATCAAAACAATCCTGATGGTGAGGCTTCTGTTGGGTTGTAGGGACATAACTACACCAACAAGACCAGAGAGACCTTCTTTCTAAGACCTTAGTCTCATTTTGGCTTGAGTGCAGAAAGTAACAACCAGCGGATTTTTAGCCATAAAACGAGCGTGCTTGGTGGCAAAGACCATGAAGACTGAACATCCATAAACATCTGACCACTGAGGTAACACTAGAGCCTAAGCTGAGAAATGCCACCATCCAGATGTGAACAGCAACCAAATGCAACATTTCAGCGCATCTGAAAATCTCTCACTGAAGTGAAATGGGATTATTTTCCCTCCCCAAAGAATTAATTTCCTGCCCAGCACGAAACACATGAAATGAAACATGACACTGGATACTGATGAAGATTTCCCACCTTTATGTAAGACACCAGAAGAGGCCAAACCGCTGTGAAGTTTCACAGGAGTTGAGCACTTCATTCAAAGACAGAGGAAAGGCAACACAAGAACGGCAAACGCCGACCACGCGCCCTGGGGTTAATGCCCAGCTACTCATACAAAGTGTTAATATATGAACACTCAGCAAGGGCAGAAACTACAGTATTTTAAACATGATGAAAAAACCTGAAAATATTTACTATGTCCACCAGAGTTTATGTACTGCCTCTGCATTACAGACATTTAACTTTCTCTTTTTTAACTGGACAGGGTGCTGGGCTGTCTTACCTAGACCGTGCTTTTCCCAAGAACAGCTGGACCAGATCATCCAGCCTTGATTGAGGTACCTTCCAACCTGGTATTCTATGATTCCATGACATTCCTAATCTACACAGAAGCCTTAATACTAAACTAAGAAAAGTAATTACTGCTTAGGTGCTGATAAGATAAAGCACACTGACTATAAGCAGGTGGAGGGACGACATTACCATAGGTAACATCACCAGCAATCCCAGCCTGAGAAGTTCTTCCTCACTGGGCACTCCAAGGCCATGAAAAAAGACAGGACACCTCCCCAAAGGCAAATGAATGAGCTCCCAGTCAATGCCTAATCAGAAACCAGTTCCACCCAGTTATCCATGTAAGAATAAAGCTGTTTAAACAGAACCAGTTAGAGAAAGTATGTTGTCAGAAACTAACTGGAATACCTCAGGGACACCTGGAAGTCTTCCTCAAACATCAGGCACTGCTGTGAACAGTTTCATGACTAAATTATCTGTGTGAACTTTAAGGATGATCAGTTGTTAGTGGAAAGTTAGGATCTGATAGTAAATCATGAGAACAACTGCTCCTAACACACAGAAGAAAAGCCATGAAAAGAGAATTTTACAACAGCTCATGAAACAGCCACCAGTTTAAGGGTTATCAGCGAAAAGCAACTGGTATCTGGTCAGATGAGATACTGAATAGAAAAGCCCCAAACATGAGTCTGAGGCGGGGGGGGGGAAGGAAACCAAAGGAACAAGACGTTAACTAAACTCTCTTTGCACAGAGTAAGGTTCAAACAGAACAAGCTCCTTAGTCATGTTCTCTGAATTTCTTTAAATTAATCTCCCATTTGGAAAGCAGGGATCAACTGGAGCCGTTTCCATACTGCCTGTAGCAACCGAAGAGGAAGGAAGAGCAGCAAAGAGCTCAGACCTAACTACCGTACTGTTTAAAAACAGGGAAAGGAACAGGAGCTCTGGCAAAGCGAGTAGGAAAAGTCTTACACAGCAGCTCTTTCTTTTAGGACTAAATGGTGCTGAGAACATGACAAAAGCCAGAGAAGTTGATCTGATGGAAATCTAGACACCGGAATGTCCTAACCGTGGAAAGTCGGTCTGGTGTGCTAGAGGTGGGAAGGATGATCTCCCCCAGGGTAGGTTTCCTTTGGCATTGGCGGGAGGCCCCACTGAGCTCCTCACAGCTCCTTCCTTTCCCTATCCTCACCTGCCCTTTTCCACAGCTGTCCACAGCCTCTTTTTTTCCTCCCTCTTACACATACACCTTTTTTGGGAGATCCCTATGAAAGTCTCCATCCAGGTCAGCCTACAGCATCTAACTACCAGAGAGGGGTCACTGTATCTAACTCACCATCCACTTCTATGCTGTATTTTCCCTTTAGGAGGAGACCAAAGGAAAGTAACAACTCCCTGAGCTAAAGGAGTATCTGGAAAGCACGAAAAAAAAATACTCATTACTCATATGTAAGGCTACAGGGAAGTAACAAGTGAAAAATCTCGCGTTTCCACAACTGGCTTGCTCCCAGCTCACGTCAGCTAAAATTAGTTACCCGTTGCATTTACTACCCGCGTGTAAGTGTGCTGCTCAAATTAGCTAGTTTGGTAGCTCAGCATCCTGCCAGCACAAAAATGAGCTTGGTCTGGCCTCAGAGTTTAGAAACTTGCAAGAAATCCTTCCAGTCATTAAAGCAGGGTCAAGGTTAAAATGTTATTGTGCCTGAAAACAGAGCCGCTGATGTAACGATGCACGGCACCGTGACTTGGAATGGTCGCTTTCCATTTACTATCAGGAGGATGCTTTTTTCAACAACTCCTTTTACCCAGTTAATCTGAATAATGCCCATTCGAAAATGATACCTGCAGGCTGAGATCTCTTTCACTGAACTGTCACTCAAAAACCATTTGCTATGCTTGTCAGGAAAAGTCAAAATACTATTACTTTAACATCCCATTAATGCTTTAACCAAGTTCTCATAATAGCTCCACTGGATGAAATGTTCAATTTAAAATTGTAAATCTGTTTGTCTGCCTGTCAAAACAATACCAGCTCTTGCTGTGTCTAGCACCAGCAGTGGATTTACCGAGCAGATTTCAGCTGCTAGTAGTCTAAACTAAATGTACTAACCAAAGAAAATTAAAATAGAAATAACAGATACAGACATTGACTCACAACCCAGGAGGTTTACAGGAGCCAGAAAACTTCCCTGGGTTAAACCTGTATTCAAACGTTGTTTCTCAGAGCAAAGAACATGTAAACGTCTCTGGTTTTATCATTTTGCCCCCCACTGGTAAAATCAGACAGTAAAATTAAGTATTGAAGATGAAAGCAATGAAAAAGGAGGTTAAATGATAGCAGAGACTACTCCTGCTGTCACAGAAGTCAGGAGGGTTTTCTCACTGTCCTTCATGGGCTCAAAACCCTGCACTGAATGTGCCTGAAGACAGAGAAGACCTTCCAAGTTGGCACTGTCATTAGCAGCATGGAATGTTCCTTCACTGAGAAAACACCAGAGATTTGAAGAATAGATGGGACTTCAAGAGAATGCGAGATCTTGTCCGATATGAGCTACAGACACCGACAGCTCCTGCACGAAGCCAATCACGACGTTCTGAGCTGACGTAAATATTTTAGGAAGAGAATTAAGTCTCGATTTAAAGCCTCTCAGTTTGGTGTACACAGAATGATTTAAATACATTACCTCCCAGACACGGGTATTGACGTATTTTAATGCAGATCCAGCCACTTTATGAATGAAGACCTTGGGAAAAAGCACAACTGAACTGCATGAAATATCATTGCCAGCTTGTACTTCTGGACAGTAAAAGGCAGGTAGCTCTGGTGTCCATCAACAGAAAGCTAACAGAAAAAGCAAACTAATCCTCTCACCAGCCTCTAGTGGCAAACAGGACACTACTGTAACTTGCAACTTTTGGAGATTATAAACTTCCATTTAGAGCAACTGCATTTCCAGCCCATATGGCTGCTGAAGATAAGGATGGAAAGATGAAAAGAATCAAATGAAACTTTGGATCTTGGTTACATGTCTTACCCAAAAAGTAAGGTACGGTTTTCTACAAATACAAAACAGAAAGAAAATGTTTCTGAGTAATGACACTATGTGGATACCACAGCAGCAAAGAATCCAGAAAGCTCACATGCTTGCAAACCTACAGGAAAAACTGAGGGAAACATCTGTGGAGGATGAGCTCGCTGTGAGCCTGTAAATCAAGACACTTGAATCATTTAGCATCCCATTTCCCCATTTTTGTTTGATCTCTTCCCTTCTCATTCCATTTCCTGTTTCTCCTGAATGGAAGAATACAGCTGAGGACCTAGGGAGCAGGGTACCCCACCAGCATGTGGGCCTCCCACCTCTTTTTTGGCAGAGAGAGGTGCCATGGCAGGAAGCGGGATGGGGAGCACCGATGGGAAGGGACCTGGCTGCTCCTCTGAGACCAGATGGTGGGCTGATAAGAGTTGCCTGTAAGCTGGGACATGGCAACATAAAAAGGACATCAACCTTTCATTTATTTGGGGAGAATGCTGCTGTATTTATAATAACCCCCTCTATAGTTTTGTCAACAAAGTGCATTCATTTAATGTGAGGGATGAGAAGGTAGGGAGGGTTTGGAAGGACGCGGAAGATACAAAAGATGTCCACTGTGAATCTGCAGCAGAACCTACATTTCACAGAATCATAGAATGGTTGGGGTTGGAAGGGACCTCTGGAAATCATCAAATCCAACCCCCTGACAACACAGGAACACCCAGGGCTGCACTAAAACCTCAGGCTTCCCTTTGTAAGGACAAACTTCCTCACCTAAATCTCAGTGCCATTCATTTTACTAGAAAAAAAAAAAATATTCCAGTTAAAAAAAACCCAGCAGATGGGCAAACGAGGTAAAGGGCATTTCATTTCAGTTGCCTCTCCTCCATGCCAACCACACTACTTCAAAGGGACTGCAAGTGTAGGAGGGGAACATATGTGCATGTGGATTGTGCATCTTGGAGAATATTTGCTGCTAGAAGGTGTCTCTCCTTTCGTTACTCTTTCTTTCCACAATAGCTCAAATGTATATCCACATGATGGGTGGTCCCACACAGTTATACATGGACCTAAGCAAGCGAATGGAGAGTCTCACAGTCCTGCATGCAAACAATGACTATAGACACACTTCACCAAGTGCTGTGTCAGCATTAGGGCTTCCAGAACAGACCAGCTCCCATGGAAAGTGCAGATGGAGGTTTAGGCAGCCCCATGCCAGAGGCTGGAAATAAAGGTCATTCTCAGCAGCACCAGAGATGTTGCTTGGACCTCGCTGGAGTCCAAACCAGGGCTTTGAATGGTTTGTCTTGGTGGTTTCTCAGTAAGAGATCCTGCTGTCATTTAAACAACCACAGATCAAGTGAGACAAGACTCTTGGACCTGCCAATGCTTCTGCATCTCATGATGCAAGTGAAGATGGCACTACTAACACTGAAGCATGAGACTCTGGAAGAACTCATAGGGGCAAAATTCTGATACTGTCCTAAGGATGAACTTGTGGTACCTCTGGAAGTGAACTCCATCACCAAGATGTGTGCTTGGACTTCTGTAAGAAGAGAGAGCAGCTTAGACATCCAACTTCACAGACCAAGAAGTAAATAGCTATGCTGGCTGTGCATAATTAATAACGCCTGTAGAATTAATTTTCTTCACAGTATCTGGTATGGGGCTGTGTTTTGGATCAGTGCTGGAAAGAGTGTTGATAACACAGGGATG
>JANIJG010020279.1:58722-73387 GCA_024611175.1 Megaceryle torquata | reverse complement strand
ATCAATAGAAGTGTCTTCACACAACATATAAAACGATAAAAATAAATAAAGAGCATCTGCAGTGCTGTTAGCAGTGCAACAGAGTTAAAAGGGACCTGAAAAATTATAGCTGACATTATGTATACAAATGTAGGAGGAAAGAACCTTAAAGTATATAAAATCTTGTCATATTCTCTTCTGTTCTGAAGACTTAGGATTCAGTGTTTAATTTATGAGCAGCAGTTTTTTTCCTCTTTCAAGTGCTTATGGAGAATTAGGATTAAATATGGAGGACAAACAAGAAGGCAAAGCTTTAAACAGATTGCCTTGAAACAGAAAAGAATAAGTCTCCCAATATCCGAGTTGGTTATGTTTTTGACTATTAGCAGCTGTAGCAAGAATTTACCAGTTACCCTTGAATTGTCTAGCAAAATTAGGGTAGAGAGTAGTGTTGCATAAGAAAAATTACTTTTTCTTTTGACATTCTTGGGTTTGCTGCTTCTTGATATTTAACTTAAGGCAATCACATTTTCCCATATAGAATTCACCTTTATGACTTCAGTGTGCAAAGTACATTTAATGTATTTTCACATTAATTAATAACTAGGGCTCTTTTAGTGAGAAAAAGAGAAAAGTGGTCAATCTGCTTGAATTTTAGAGACATTTGGTTCTAGAGTATGGCAAACCTTCATTCAATCTCTGTGTGAAGGTTAAAGAATAAATATTTTTCTTCATTGCATTTTACCCAATAAATTAAGGGTATTAGCTTAGGCCTGCTTTTGTCTTTCGGTTTTTCAGTATTAAGTATTCTTCCCCATTAATTAGAAACTGGACAGAACACTTTCATAAACAGTGCTCCAAGTGAAGAGGAATCAATGGAGTCTATACTTCCATTCTGTCCGACAGTCAGCATTTCACTCATGCCCTAATTCTGGTTGTCAGCAAATGTCTGATGGTAGGTATAAAAAGAAGTATATGCTAGAGAAAAGTGAGTTACAGCTAGGAAAGCATCAATAAATAAATGTGGAATGCATTATGAATTTAGTCGTAATAATGATTAGATGTGGTAATGGTGATTTTAAAAGTTTTTGAAGTCAAGTCAGGAATAGTTATGTTAACATAGAGCAAAGCCCTCATGATCATTGCATCATCTGTATCTGGGTTGGACCAGTTGAGCAAAAGTCTTCACACTTGATTTTGTATGTGTGATTTTAAAAATTGATTCTCATAATGCTAGGTAATTGGAAATAGAGAGTAGTGGGGAGAGTCATGTTAGCAATGTGGACATTGATAGTGATTTGGGGAAACATAGCAGCAATCAACAGATATTTCTTCTTATGTAATAAGAAGCTCTTTACAATTTGTGCAATTTACAATGACTTCTAATATATTTCCTATATGTTTCGCAGAAAGAAAGAACTTCTGAGTTTCAGTTTTGTAAGGAAGTCCTTTTAGCATTATTTTTTTAAGTGAAGTTAGTGGGCAGCTAACTGGTGATTGTATATATTGAAATCACTTGCAAAGGGACCACAAATAATAATAAAAAAAAATAAAAAAAAGTACAGTAAAAATTAAAACCTTTCCCTGACCAGCAAACATTTTGTTTATTCTCAGAGGAGACAAAGAGATGAAGGCTTATTTGTCCTGTTGGAGGAAGACCAAATATTCCTCTAATTTTCTTCCAGAGAAGAGAACTTTTAATTAACTTTTTCTGGATTCATAGCAGTCTTCACAGAATGTTACATTATGTTCTTGCACGAGCCCTGCTTGGTGTGCTTAATCTTCCTTGTGATGCTACATTCTCTTACATTGTGTAACATCAGTCCCTTAGGAGCACAGGGTAATTTTGTGAGTAGAAGAGTAGTATTATGTAGTTCTGGAAAGGTGTCCAAAATTTTAATGAAATTTTGTCCTTGTCTTTTACAAATGCCTGATTCATAGACATGCAGATGCTTTAGAATAAAAATGTGGGCAACCTTAATGGGTGCTGGTCAAGAGCACTGCTGTGTGTCCTAAATAACTTCATGACTTCCCCACCGTAAGACACACAAGAGCTGCAACAGTGCAGCCAGACTTCTTTCTCCTGTGTATTTACCATCTCACAGTATAGAGTATACAGCCAACAGAAGGGCAACTGGAACCTCACCAAGTCCTGCTGAAATGAAAGAGTATTGTCTTTGGGCAGGAGTTGGGGATAAGTGCTGGAAGGAAACTACAGATGTTTCCTAGCTGTTGTCAAGAATGAGATGTTTAGTCAGAGGCTTCTCTGAGGAGGAGATGAGAGAGGGATTTTTTTTCTGTTTAATTAAATTTTCTGCTCCTTCAGCCTGGGTTCTGTCACTGCCTGCTAGGTGGCCTGTCAGTAAACTGGTGTGATGCTTCTGTCATTTGTAATATGTTTTGGCACACTCTTCTTAATTGGTTTGCTTTCCTAAAATTCAGGCTGTGTTTTGAAGTTTTTTTTCTCCGTGATAGTTCATCTTCCCACAATGCAATAAGTTATTCTTGCTAGTTTCATAGTGGTAGGAAAAGAAAAAAAGAAGAAAAAAAAAATCAACGGCCTTTTACTTTTCCTACATTCCTGTTTGGCTATGCTACAAGCAACCTCTCAGAAATCTAAGATCATCTTCCGAGAATTAAAGAGAAAAAAACATTGTGTTTTTAATATTCAGGTCATAATTGGAACACTTTCCTTGAAATTGCTGAGAGTAGAGGTTTAAGTTGCTTTTAAAAATAAGCTTCTATCAAACTGCTAAGCTAGGTATCCAAATATCTCATCATAGAATGATTTCAGTGGGAAAAGACCTTTAAGATCATTGAGTCCATCTGTTAACCCAGAACTACCAGGTACCACCAAACCATGTCCCAAAGTGCCACATTTACATGTCTTTTAAATATCTCCAGGGAAGATGACTCAATAACTTCTCTGGACAGCCTGTTCCAGTGCTTGACAACCCTTTTGGTGCAGAATTTTTTCCTAATATCCAATCTAAACTTCCCCTCGTGCATCTTGAGGTCGTTTCCTCTTGTCCTATTGATTGCTTGTTACTTATGAGAAAAGGCCAACACCCACCTCTCTACAACCTCCTTTCAGGTAACTGTAGAGAGCAATAAGATCTGCCTTCAGACTCCTTTTCTCCAGGCTAAATGACCCCATTTCCCTCAGCTGCTCCTCATAAGACCTGTGCTGTAGTCCCTTCACCAGATTGATTGTTCTTTGGATGTGCTCCAGCACCTCAGTATCTTTCCAGTGAGGGTCCCAAAACTGAACACAGTATTTGAGGTGTGGCTTCACAAATGCTGAGTACAGGCAGACAGTCACTTCCCTTTTCCTACTGGCCACACTGTTTCTGACATGGGCAAGGATGCTATTGGTCTTCTTGGCCACCTGGGCACACTGCTGGCTCATGTTCAGCTGGTTGTTGACCAGGACTTCAGCTCCTTTTCCTCTGGGCAGCTTTCCAGCCACTCTTCCCCAAGCTTGTTGCACTGCAGGGGGTTGTTAGAACCGAAGTGTCACTTGGCCTTGTTGAAGCTTATACCATTGGCCTTGGCCCATTGATCCAGCCTGTCCAGATCCCTCTGTGGAACACTTCCTACCCTCAACCATATCAACAATTCCCACCAACTTGGTGTTACCCGCAACTTCCTGAGGGTGCCCTCAGTCCCTTCATCTAGTTCACTGATAAAGATATTAAACAGAACTGGCCCCAGTACTGAGCCCTGGGGTAGAACACTTGTGACTGGACTCACAGTGCTCGGACTGTGTGCATTAGATTTCTTTCCAGTATCTTAGATTGGTGGGAAGGATTGATGGATGGATGGGTGTACCTGTGGATACAAAAAGTACGTTTATAGGATCATAGTCAATATTTGTGGTCATGATCATACTATTCCACATTTGTATATTATCTATATTTGTTTGTATTTTATACAGAAGCAAAAAATTAATATTCAAAGATCAATATTGGAAAATCAATCATAAATTTGTCTCTTTTTCTATATAAGAATATACTAATTCTGTCAAGTTAATAAAATACTTGAAGTCTGTTTGACAGTAAAATTCATGTTGGTAAAACTACAGGGATGACAAAGGTTCTGTGGATCATCTCCAGATAAAGGAGAGCTTGGGTGAATGAATTTCCATATTACAGGTACCAAGACAGGTACGATCTGCTTAGGCCTTTCCTCCTCTTTGCTTTATTTTCTTTATAAATTTTATATGGTCATGTCAAATTGATGGTTTACCTCCTTTACTGTGAAACTGGAAAATCCCAAACTAGTTATATGTAGGTGTAAAGAGATGAATGGATAATCTCTTACAGTATGGCTGATATAGAGCCATATTATATATATTGATGAAATAAAGCGCCTGGCTGTTCCTGGAAGGTTTATAGTGTAGGAATGAGAATACAGATGCTAGTATCATCAGGTGAACCAAACACAGATATCAGAGTTCTTGTCAGAGCCTGGTCCAGTCGAGGCAAATTTATTTCAACTGGAGATCGTTAAATGTTGATCCATGTTGTTTCTTTTGTTGATTCTCTCTCTTCTTGATTAATGTTATGTATGAAGTAGAACTTGATTCCCAGTGTAAGTCCAAAAAAAGAGGAATGAAAAATAGTGTGTTGGCAGGACTTTTCCAGAGTATCATGATCTATTATCATTTAAGATTTGTGGTCCAGGAATGAAGTATCTTATCACTGAGTTTAATAACTTGAATATTAGTAATTATTTTCCTCAAAAAAATTTTTTCCCCTTTGCATGGAGTTTTTAAGTGTCTGTATACAATCAAGGAGCATCAACATGTCTTTAAGAAGCCAAATAATCCTGGAAAGTAAATGCTAAATGACAGAGTATTATATGAATAACAACTGTATAACATTGTCTTTAACAATCTAAGAAAACAGCAGATTAATAGATGAGATCAGGACAGGAATCTAAAAGCCCAGGGTTCTAGCAAGTGACTTTATCTTTGTGGATTTCTGTCTGTGGAATTCAGAGTTGGCTGAAAGAATGTAGAAATGTGCAGTCAGATACTGCTCTACAGCTGCTTTGTTTATGGGACTCAAGCATATCTTTTCTGACATTAAGTGGCCAGTAAATGCTTTTCAAAAATTCCATCTCTGGTTGTTGCTGTAGGTAGCAGAGGAAAATTCTGTAGTTGTTTGATCTGTTTTTACCTCTATCTGTGATAGAGGTCAAAGAAGGAGCTTTCTTCTACTGTGGTAGTTTTATGGCTGCTACAAGCTCTTTTTTTGCAAGGCTTCAGTTGCACATGCATGCTTATACTACTGCTTTTGTTCTGGAGTATTTTAACAAACTTACTGATGTTAAAGGTGTAACAGCAAAAATAAGTAATTTCTTAGAAGGGACTTTTGGACTGAATGGTAATTATTTACTTTGTTAAGGATTAATGTGTATCAATCTTGCTGCCTGTTGATGTCGACCTTGTTGAGTTAGCTCAACAAGCTTTCCTAAAATATGGACCATATTCTGCTACAAATGACCTACTTGATAAGTATAAAGAGAAAGAGCTATAATGATTTGAACATGGTTTCTAACCTGGAAAGATAACTAATGGATGTAGAATAGAATGGAACTTGCTTTCACATTTATTTTTAAAATACTTCAGAGTGCATTAGAATAATGAGCTAGTTACTGATAATGGAATGAGAATAAACAAAGCCGTTTGTATGGTATGGCAAATTAGACGTCAATTATGTGGCAAAGCAGCACTGAAGGATGTAGCAGACTGGGAATTAAGCTGTTCTGTTAATTGATTATGAAATCATTTGATAGCTTTTGGTTTTATTGAAATGATTTTGAGAGTGCATCATAAAATTAAAATCCGTCATAGGAGAAGCACAACGTTCTGTATTGAGGGTAACCTTGGTACTGGGACAACCTCTCACAACTGTGAAAAACTTAGTTTTTCAGCTATTTTGTGTAAAGTAATTGGAGGATTGTGTATCTTTCTGACCATAAGTATGAGTACAATTTGGATATACATCCTTTAGTTTTGTAACATAAATATCTTTTTTTTCTGCTGTTGGTATAACTAGTTAAATGACAGTTGTCCTCTCAATCTTTTGTGTATGTATATTTTTCTTCCTTAAATTGGAGTAATGTACCAAGTGCTTTTAATTGAAGAGGCATGATGCTACAACATTAGTGGATAAATACTGTCCAGCCTCTGTGCAAGGTGACAGCTCCCAGTTTCTTTTGAATTTGGAGAACACTGCAGTTTTGGTCTGTTTTTATACCCTCACAAGTTTTTTTGCCCTTGGTCTCCATGGGAGAGGATCAGATGACAAGATGGGCCCTGGGAACCTACTTTACCTCTGCATGTATTAAAATCTGTATTTATGACAAATCTGGTGCCTGCCTTGTCAGGCTGCTCAGTCCTTTTTTGTACTGTGTTTTGGTGGGTGTCTCTTTGTTCTCTGCCTCCTAAACTAGCTGCACCTTTTTCATTTTGGAGTTAGACCAGTTAATTCATAACACTTATGTTCTAAGTGGTTTATAACCTTCTAACAAGTTCGTGGGGTTAATTTGTTTGTTTGTTTGTTTGTTTGTTTGTTTTTCTTTCTGTTGCTGCTTTTACTGCAGGACTCCTTGCATTTTTTTGAGAGGGTCTAGGCAGTTTGGCAGCCATAGTAATTTTGACTGCCTCTCTTCTGCCTTGGACGTGATCTGTTTTTGCTGCTTCCCACTTTCTTCTTCTAAGGGCAGGGGACCCATGTTTGTGGAGAAGCCAGAATATAAAGATAAAAGGAAGATAAAACAGAGAAACAGAGCAGTATGAAGTATGAAAAGCATAAAGGGGCAGACCATAAATCTGTGGCAAGGGTTGGGGAAGACATGGGTGTATTATGTGGCCATTCAGGATAGTTACTTAGTTGTGCACTGTGCAGTCAAGAGTTTTGCTCTCCCTGGTCACCTTTGACATTCAGTTTTATTTCTTTTTGAGAACAAATGGTGTCCTAGACACTAGGAATAACCTCCATTTGCTGGTTTTAAGTTCTACTCAGACAGCTGCTGGGGTTGGTGGAAGGGATCTCATGTGAAAGAAAGGAAAGAAAGAAAGGAAAGGTGGAAGGGAAAAAAAAGGAAAAGGGAAGGAAGGAAGGGAGGGAGAAAATAATAAAAAAAGCTCTAGCAAAAAACCCACCACCAGAAACTTTTGTCCCCCCACAATTCCACTGAATAATGTTACCTTTGCATATGAACTTGTACTGAGTAATAAGACTCCTGGGTACGGGATAAGATGGAAGACAGTTGAGCCATTCTGACATTATTTGATTACTATTGCATATAAATACTGTTCTAGTGCCACTTGTACATAGGTACCATACATATCTTTAATGGTATTTAATTGAGATTAAAGAAGCTGTTGGAGTGGATGCTGTGAATGTGTATTAGGAATATTACTTAAAACCATAAGCCTTGATATGATAAACCATAACAAGTCTGAAGGACTCATAATGGCTTATCATGTCAATAAAATGCACTTAAAAATCCCCAAGTGATTAGAAGGAGCCATTTCAGTCTATTATATCAACTGGTATATGCTGAGAGCATGAGAGATTTATTTTTCCTTTCCATCCTCTGTTTAAAAAAAAGAAAGGAGGAAATTAAATCATAATAAGCTATGTTCAAATAGAATCAAGGTACTAAAATAAACCCACAGAAGGAGATTTGCAAATTGAGGAAGGCAGTGAAAAGTTCTCTCCAAGCAGAGAATACTCTCATGTTACACTTGGTCTCTCATTCCTGAGCATTGTGGGCTGGTTAAAGAGTGGAGTATGTATTTACACCAATGGTCTTCCCGTTTAATTTAATATTTTGTTGCAAGAAATCAGAATCATTTAGGCCCTTGTACCAGTGATGACCTCCAGTACTTGCACACTGGGAAAACTGAATCGCCTTTGCTACCCCGTGTGTCAGCAAATGCTTAGCAAGGACTCTCGCAGAAGAGGGTGATGATGTTTGCCTGTCCACGTACTTTTCCTGACTAATTTTTCCAAGCGTAGTCTTTAGGGGGCAGGCAAAGGGTGAGGAAGTAGTACTCAAGGTCCTGGGGGATCAGGGCCCTGATGTTTGTTGGTATCACACTGACGGAGCTTCAACCATAGGCAACTGCTTTAAAGCAGCTGCCTGATGGTACATTTCTATACTGGAGGTGGTCTGTTGACCTGTGTTTTCTCTACATGTTACTCTGCCTGTTGTCCATTTGCTTTTTGTCACTTTGTCTGTCCTGTGAAGTTCACACATCCAGCAGGCTTTGGGAGATGTCAGGAGCAGCCATAAAAATTGTCCTTTTCAGTTAAGTGAGGGAGGAGCTGATTTTGGAGGTGATTCCTGCTCTGGTCCAGTGTGCATTTTAGCCAGGGGAAAACTTGGTTTGATAATATACCCATCTGAGTCAGAAAAATTTGGAATTGTTTTCTGCTAATAATAAATAAAAATGTTATGTTTTCCTAGTGCAAGGAAAGGTAACTCTCCTGTCTTAAAAGCAGACTTCACTCTTTCTGATTAATTGTGTAACTGTACTGGCATCCCACATTTTTGGATTCTGTGCTGCCACCAAAATTCATTGCAGGGGTTAGGAACAAGCGTAGATCCTTTATATTACTTATTTGCAGGCACTGAACAGGCTTACGTAGCTGGTCTGTAACATTTCAAAGAGATCTGAGCTGCCTCTCTGGGGCCAGCTTTGCAGCTGGGTCTGGTACAGTCTTAAAATAGCCCCTGGGGGCAGATTGCTGGTAAAATTGGTGTCGTGGCTCCCCAGGCTGGTTCGGTAGTTAGAGAGGGAGGTGAGGGCTGCTGACTAGCTCAGCGTCCTGCTCTCAGCTGGCAAGCGTAACCTCTGCTGTGCCCATGTTTCAGCTCTTTAATGTCTGACTAGATGGAGATCATTCTGGGAAAGTGATTTTTTTCTCTCTCAACAGTATCCCTGCTATTGTGCTTGCAGATACTGCATCTTATATTTCATGCAATCCTTCCAGATAGTTCAGCTTCATCTTCTCAAGGCCTTAGTCATGCCTACTCCTGTCTGAATGGAGTTAACTCGTTAATTCCTGCACCCTGTTCACACACTCATGGTGCCCCTGGGACAGGGGTGCGTGGAGCTGCAGCTTCGGGGGGGATTCTTCAGCAGACAGGCGGGAGAGAGAAAATAAACAGGTTCGGGAGGTGGGGAAAAATGAGCTGGTGGAAGCCAGGGGAGGGAAGCAGTGGCAAGTAAACACAGCTGAACAAGAGGAAAAAAATGTTTATGTATGCTTATTTAATGTTTGCAGTGGGGATAAATGCAAGTCTGTCAGGACAGTTTCTCTCCTCACAGTGCTGTGAACCCTTTGTCTATTTACATGCTGTTATATGTAAGAAATTTGGCAATATGCAGTTTTCTTTATGACTGGAATGCACACAGTGAGATTTGGCAGAGGTAAATTTAACTGGTGCATGAGAGCCCTAGTTTGAGACCCAGCTGAAATAACAAGCCAGAGTATGCACATTCACATATATACATATACACATATATATGTGCACGTATGCATGCTGTCTTGTTACCTGAGAGGATGCTGCTAATTCGTTGACCACTCGGCAGAAATGACAATTTAAGAGTGACTTAAAAACATACATTGGATTAAAAATGAGATGGTATCCTACAAAACACCCAGAGATGTCATATCAGTGCCATCTCAAATTATCACAGCTGGGAAAACCAGGCACATCGAAACACAGCCTCAGTGCTGTTAGCAGACATCTGACTGCATGTTCTGGAGCAATGTTCTAAGCTTCATTTTTCATTTTGTCTGATATGTTGTTAGGGAGGGAGACACGTAGTTGAACAAAGTGATCAGTACGAGAACAAATAAGGAACAAATGCTAAGAATATTCAAGATAAGGATTTCACTTGAAAATCGCAGGCAGCTTTATTCTGCAGAAATCTCTGGCCAGAACATTTTTCAGTCTATTCTGTTCATTTACGGCAGTATTCTTTTGATAGGCTTATGTTTCGGGGAGGCAGAAGGGGAAAAAAAAAAAAAAAAAGTATTAAAAACCCCCTGCAAATACTAAGATGCAAGAGAAGAGCAGTTGAGAAAATAGGCCGGGAACAAAATAATTCTGGGTGTTTCATAGGGTGCCACCTCATTTTTAATCCAGTTTATGTTTTTAAGTCACTCTTAAATTGTTGTTTCTGCCGAGTGGTCAATGAATTAGCAGTATCCTGTCTTGGGTAACAAAACAGCATGCATTAGTGCAGGTTATGCAAAATAAATCTGCATAAATATGCCATAAATGAAAGTACGGTTTGAAATTTTGCAGTTTAAAAATCTGATATTGTGGTAAATTTTAGTATGTTGAACTATGACAGTAAAAGTAATTATGAACATTGAAAACATTTATAAAAAAGACTATTACATCTATCCAAATGATGATACCAAATGACTTGAGTGTGTAGGGATAGATATTGATAATATTTTGCAGTTTTTCAATAAAGAAACCACCTAACTTTAGAAATTCTTAGGTATTCCTTAGAAACCTCAGAATACCATTATGAGGAACAGAAATATGAGAGAGACATATTTATAAATGTTTATATGTTAATGAAATACAGCCTTTTAAGGTAGATTGCTTAAATACATTGTCTATATTCACCATGTGTGTCTGCTTATATGTGTTATATGGCTTATCTAGCATGTAGTTGTGTCTTATTACAGTTGTAGAAATAATTGTGACTCAGTGTGATTTAGACACTTTCCTCCATAAAACTGTTCTTCAATAGATGATTTGTTTTATTTACTAAAAAGCAATACTTACGCATCAGTGCTAGTATCAGTAAATTAGTGAATGGGGTTTTTGTTGTTGTTTTGTGCTTAGAGCTAAAACCAGGTGAGGCTGGGATAACTTTGTTTGTGAAAGCTCATTGCATACTAATGAGGAGAAAAATCATCCCAGTCATGCTGAATAAATTCTGTAGATAGTATGAAGGATTTTCAGCGATCCATATTGTCCTTGGACTTGGCTGTTGCATTGTACTTTAAATGGAATTGATTGTGTGGTTGTAATGAAAGTAACAGATTGATTTCTATACAGAGTTACACAGAGCAAATAGAAAAATGCTCTTGTCTTGACCTGCATTCATAAACTAAAAATCAGTGGCTTTTGACCTAATCCTTAATAAAAAAATGTAAATGTAATATAGGAAATTGTAAGGTTTCTTTAATTCTTAGAAAATTTACTCTTTATTGGGTTTTGTGGGTCTGCTTCCCTGGAATTTGATTGATTTTGTTTATGAATTCTAATAACTATATTGCATTTTCTCTTTGAGTAACTTGTACTTTTTACTATTTTCATCTTTGGGGAAAATACATTTAACTGTTTTCTTTCTTACTATTCCTTGTGCTTTGACTACATAGCATTTTCCTTTATCGGGGTAGAATATTTACGATTTTTCAGGGCCTTTGCCATTAAACATTGTTAGCATAGCATCTTTGTGAGTGTATGACCCACTATTTCTCAAAGATAGTGTTCTCTGAACTGAATATGCAGATTCATAGCTTTACATTGTAATAAAAGGAGGAAAGCTGTTGATTGAAATGAGGTGCAACATTCTTTCTATTTGAATAAACCCCAACGAATGTTTTTATTATTGCAACTATTATCTCGGTAAAAGGCTGTAGAAATATTTATGAGCAGTGTTTATTACCCTGGTACTCATACGTGTGAGATTCTGGTTCAGACCCCGGTAAAATGAACAATCTAGCTGGTAAAATCTCTCACTGAGCTTTAAACTAGGACTACAGTGAGAAAGATCAGAGTTTCTTGGTGAATTTTGTGACTTTATTTTTGGTGCTTAGAATTTAATTTCTTGCTGAAGTAAAGCAGCGCATTGTAACGAGGCCAAAACAATAGGAACCCTAACACACCGACGGCCACCGCTACCCCATTGTAGCTTCCAAAGGCACTCTATTCTTCCCAGCCCACTTGATATCCTGCAGGTTGTGGCAGTACAATTCACAGGAAAAGCTTAGACATTGAGCTTGCACGCTTCTTGACTCCATTTTAAACCCTTTGTTCACACCAGGGTGGCATTTTTTCACACCACATGTGGCAGCTTTGACTCCTATCCAGCTTGTCGTATAGAATCAAAGTCCGTGGTTTCTTACATTCCCAGTGTTGTCTCCTGAGCTGCTGTGTTCTTTGTAGCTCTCCAAATATTACAAATCCTAATTTCATTTGCAGTTTTTTAAAGCTTTATAGGGTATGGGATGAGACGACTATACCTGTGCACTAAAATTTGGCTAAAATCAAAGCTGTTTGCAGGGGAAGGGGAAGAGCCCTTTTTTCCCCTCTTTCTTCCCTTTTAAGTAATTCTTAGTACTGGCTATCAAGAATGATGTAGTGAACATGATATATATTCAGTCAGCCTGATGTATGTTTTAGAGAAAAGGATTACAATAATATGTATTAGTAATATTTTTTGATTTGTAAAAGATATGTGTGCTCATAGTTTGATTCAGTATTAAAATTCTGTTTGTTCATCTTGAGATGTGTACTTTTTTATTGCATACAAGCATGATCTAGGATGCTGTCTTTTCCCTGCTTTTCCAAAGACAGCCTTCATCCGCAGTTTTGCAGAAAGTTTTATGTGCCATAATGTCAATAAAAAATTCTACTTCAAACCAATTTTAAAGTGAACAAAAACAGTCCACCAATATGAATACCCCTAAAATATACATTGTATGAAAGTTTATTAGTAGAAGATATATTGCTTGAATTAATGTCATTCAGTGTAGCTAAAATGCCACTTGACTCCTTAAACAAAAGCTTAAGTATATATGTCTTGCTAAGAGACTTTACGATGGAAGGCAAGTGCAGTGTGACATGGCAACAATAACATTTGGATAAAAATTGTCACAGGAATTAAAATCACTTGTATCTACACTTTTGGATATATTTTCAAATGATCAATGAAAATTAAATGGGTACGTGATTTGGAAGAAACATTCTCAGTTTTATATATACTTCTAAATCCTTATATTCATTGTTACTACACTCTGCTGAAGATAATAGGATAATTTCTCCTTAGCACATATGCTAGCCTGTACATTGACATGCCACCCTAATAAATATTTTGACTCGAGAGCTGATGTTTGTTGCTATTTGTCAGGTGGTTAGAACGGTCTTTTGGCTGCCGCTTCC
Organism: Megaceryle torquata; assembly: GCA_024611175.1. NCBI lineage: Eukaryota > Metazoa > Chordata > Aves > Coraciiformes > Cerylidae > Megaceryle > Megaceryle torquata. The sequence goes on along the minus strand of JANIJG010020279.1, from coordinate 60,190 downwards.
TTTGCAAACTAAAATATTAAAATGTATGCTTTCAATCTAGCAGCTTTCTTACTGTATTTTGAAACATTATCTCACTGTTCATTCTTTCTTTAAGAGTACAGTGTTGAGGCGTGCTTAATGCATACTGCTTATTCACTAAAATCTAACTAATTGCTTATGGTGTTTAAGAAATACTTATATTTGATTTATGCTTTCTTTTAAGAATGGCATGAAATCATATTATATAGGAGAATAACAGTTCAGTAACACAGCCAATAGAAAAATGAGATTTCAGTGTTGATTATTTGGTTTTTTTTTTTTAGAAAACACAATTAATAATAATTTTACATGTATATTTTTTGCTATTTCCTTGACATTTATTTATGCAGGATTTTGTGTTAAGTTGTTGAATTGCCTTAGCTGGTCTGATATAGAGCAGCACTCGAATAACAGAAAGTCTGTTCCAATTAATTTTTATTTTATATTTCAGTCCAAAATCTGAAACTGTATGAACTAACCCCTAGTAATAATTTATTTTCAATTAGCAGCAGTTTTATTAGCTCTGACTGCTAAACAGTTTTTGTATAATTAAAAAGTACAAAATACATGAAAGCAAATATTGTACTCGTGGTTGTTTGGGTATTTTTGTCTGTGGTTTTCAAACAAGATGAAAATACATTTAGAATCTGTATCTAAAAATGTTTTTATTCTGCATGGTAAATTATACAAAATGTATGGAAACATTATCTGAGAAGATCAATGATTACTTTATTAACATGTGCATAAAAATGGATTTTTTAAAAGTTACCTATTGCTTAAAAAAAAGTAATTAATCTAAATTAACATTTCTATACACAAAACAAGATACTGTTTACTCCTTTTGCCAAGTACTTTAGCAGCCTCTGCAGTTTAACTATGTACACATGTCCAGATATTCTGAATGGAATTTTAGATCATGGAAAAAAAATAAAATGTTAAGTGAAAATTAAAACAAAGAAAGATAAATCCTTTCAGAATGCAGTACATAATTTGTGCTTAAGCAAGTCTTTTCCAAAGCACATTATAAGGAAACAAACATATAAAATACACATGCAAGCTTACCTGGTTACTATTTCAATATTAAAACAGTGACTCAGAAAAGCAATGCACACATGTTTAGCAGAAAGTTATTTTACTATCACAGTTATCTACATCTAAACTTGATACCATATAGCATTTTTAGAAGACTCAAATATGAATTTCTCTGAAGCAAAGCAAGTTCAGTAAGTGTATCAAAATTAGTTTACCTACTTTCACAGCGCATATTTACTGAAGAAATGGCACGATCTTATTTCATGTAAGTGTCATGAAGCAGAAATACAGAATAAGCATTTATCAATATCCATTCCAGAAAATCCCAACTTTTATTTCTCGTCATTTCTTACTTTACCCCATGTTTCTTCAGACCCTCTTCACGTTAACATTTCTTCTACTTCCAGAAGAGGGAAGA
>JANIJG010020279.1:10136-50850 GCA_024611175.1 Megaceryle torquata | reverse complement strand
GAGCTTCTGATATTGATAAGCAGAAGTCCCTTTAATGCTTATATTCTGCTTATAGAAAAGGAAGCCTGAGCATTATTGAAATAATGTTAATCTTAAATAACCTGGAATTTCTTGTAGATTTTTAACAGAGATGAGCAGAACAACACAAATAACAGCATTGTTCTTGTGTAAACCCTGAATGATTTAAGGTCACTATCTTTATGTTATGATCCCATGATAAAAATATTTCCCACAAAGAGCCAGTCGTACCAAACTGTCATAGAACTGTAGAGTCACAGAAAGAATAGTTTGGGTTGGAAGTGACCTTTGAAGTTCTTCTAGTCTAGCCTCCCTGCCATGGGTAGGGACAACTTTTCCTAGATATGGTTGCTCAGAGCCCCATCTAATCTGATCTTGAACGCTTCCAGGGAGGGGGCATCCACAACTTCTCTGGGCAACCTGTTCCAATGTCTCACCACCCTCATTGTAAAAAATTCTTCCTAATTTCTAATCTAAATCTTCCCCCTTTCAGTTTAAAACCATTACCCACTGTCCTTTCACAACAGGGCCTGGTAAAAAGTCTCTCTTCATCTTTCATATAAATCCCTTCAATTATTGAAAGGCCAAAGTAAGGTCTCCCTGCAGCCTTCTTTTTCTCCAGACTGAACAACCCCAGCTCTCTCAGCATTTCTTCATGGGAGAGGTGTTCCATCCTTCTCATTATTTTTGTGGCCTGTCTCTGGACCTGCTCCAAGATTCATGTCTGTTTTATGCTGAGTGCCACAGAACTGGACACATTACTCCAGCTGGTGTCTTGTGAGAGTGGAGTAGAAGGAAAGAGTCACCTCTTTCGACCTGCTGGGCACACTTCTTTTTATGTGGCCCAGGATATGATTGACTTTCTGGGCTGCAAGAAAATGCATCATTCTAATGTAGAAACCAAGTTTTTCTTAAGAAAGGCTGCTTTTGCCTTTCTAATAATTTCAGAAGAGCACCACAGAGATCCTTCTTATGCAAAACATACTATAATCTCACCATTTGCCTCCTCTGGTATGCTATATAGTGATTTTAGGGAAAATTAAACAGGATTTATGAGGAACCAAAGTATGTAAGTTACTGTTGCTCTTGGTTTTAAAATATTGTGCTGTCTAGGGAGTGACTACATTTTTTTACTTATTTGATTTCTTCCAAAGAGGCAGTCATGAAAGAGGGGTTTCTCGGGATAAATATTGGATATTTTATATACAGATATGCCTTTGGTAGAATTATTACATCTTGTTTCAGAAACAGGGGTGGAGATTTCCCCCATATTTGTATCTGCTGAAGAGCTCTGAAAGTTCTACATTACTGACAAGCAAGAATTCTAAAGAAATCTTGTAATACTTGTATGCTTATGAGTAAAGAACCTTGCAAACTAGGGCAAGCATGCAAAGTTTACACTTATCGGGATGTAGAAGAATACATAGCAGAATGCAAAATGAGAACAGTCATTTTAAAAAAGAGAAACTTTGAAAAGGTCAGCTTATGTGCTTAACAAATACCACTGTCAAGGACATGTTTATGAGAACTCTGGCCTAACAACATAGGATTTACATAAAGAATGGAAAATCTGATTAATTTTGGTTTATGAGGGGCATAATGGCTGAGAGTTTGACATTAAAAACATACCTGAAATTACATCCTGAAAAATCTTTCATATTTCTGTGAAATGACATATCTTTGATCCTGCTGGGATTTTGGGTCTGAATGCATGTTGTGTGAGAATTCTAATGGTATTTCTTCACTCATTAGTTCTGATTAGGTGATCTCACTTTTAGGCCACAGTATTTAAAAGTTTAAACAAATATATTTTTCCCCACAATTTTATTTGAGTTTCCTCAAGATAATACTGAAGTCTATGTGTTTTTTTCACTTATGCAACAAGATAATTCAAGAAATGCTTTTGTTGGCCTGATTAATAGGCCATCTATCCTGGTGCTTATTCTATGACAGTGGCAAGCGGACATGCGATTTAGAGTGACACACAGGTCTCTCTGTTTTCTGTGGTCCATTTCCCTTGTGCTCTCTTGGCATCTCTTGGGTTTGGATTTGTGATATTAGCGGGGATATCCTTACCTGTACCCTTCAGTATCTGTTTGTGGACCTCCTGTCCATTAATTTGTCCTTGAGTCTGAATTGTCTGGAAGTTAATTCTTTTGGTATTGCAGTTCAGGGAATTAAGTTGTTAAGTATATACATTCCTGGGAGTTATTCTGAGTTTTGACTTCTGAGCACCAAGTAGGATGAAAAGTATTTGTAATGACTTTTCCTTTGGTAAATAACACATTTTTTTATTTGTTCATGTTTGTGTGTTCAGTAATCTTCCAAATAATCTGTAATTTGTATTTAGTTTGGCATTGCAGAGGTATGGATGAAAATTTCCCTAGTTATCCCATCATAAGGAATTTTGTCCCTCATGACTTTGTGTCACATGAAGAATTGTTCAAATGCTTGTATGTCAACAGAAATGGTGAGACGTGAAGAAAATCTTAATGATTGTGTATTAGCCAAGCCCCAAACTTCTGAGATTTTCAGTCCAGCCTGTTACATGATGCAAAACCTCTGAGATAAACCCATTTATCTACCCTATCACTTCCCTCACAAAGCAAACACTGGTATAGTGGCAATACTTTTTTTCTGTTGTTATGGCTCATATTTGGAGAATTTAAGGTAAATTCTTAAGATTCAGCAGTAGTCAGTTTGAAATATTAATCCACTGTGAGACCATACATTATGGTAACTACATTGATTAGTTTATGGAAGTGATGAGGAGTATTGACTTCCTTCTGATTTTAATTTGTTCTTTGTGAAGCAAATTTCTGTAGTTGCTCCATTGGACCAGATGATAGAAATATGTATTTGTGCTTGTTTGTTTGATTTAATGTTTATCTTTTACTATTCAAATGTTTCAAGTTCCTTGCTTAGAAGATGTAGTTAAGGAGTTTTGATAGAGATGGATTGCCAAAAAGCACCCTACCTACCTCCTCAAGTATATAACCTTTTATTTAGGATTGATCAAAATTCACCAGTCTGTTTTCACTTCTGAATGTTGAGACAAGCTGATCCCCTAAAAGACCTGTTGCTCTTTCTGATGTCCTAATCTAACATATCAATTATCAAACTCTAATTCTGTCAAGTCTTTATGCAAGCACTTGATTTTTGAGGGGAAATTGTGCTGCCTCGAGTTACTGTGGGGTTTGAAGTGTACTGGAAGAGCCATCTTCAATATGCAATTCAAAAATACTGTCAGTTTTGAATAATCCAGAGAAAGCTTCAAAACTCAGAGATTGTGAGGAATAGAAACTGTATGGAAGTCTGAAAACATAAAGTTATATCTGTGGTCATGATAAATTTTGCTATTATCTGATATCTTGTGATTTTTAAAGAGGAAATGAAGGAGCTGATTATATTAATAAACAACAAAATAAACTGTTCAGCTGATGCAGTGTAGATCTCTCCAACTGAGGTATTTGTTTAGACATGGTCAGTGAAGAGAATTTCTAGGGCATAACAGATTTCATCCAGTCAGAATCCCTAAGAATAGATCAGATGAATCATGCTGTAAAGTGTCTCTCCAATTATAAAAGAGGCCTGTGGTGACTGGCTCAGAGGCGCCGCTTAACACTAGGTAAGATGAATCGCATCCAAAATGACTGAGACACCAATGTGATATGTCCATAAAGTAGGCTTATGCCATCTAAAATGTATCAAATTAGACCTTTCAGGTAGTGAAATAAAATTATTAATGCCTCCATGTGAGGCACAGCAACAACCTCACTAGGTTGTATGCCTAGTGTTCAGAGCACCCAGGTGTAGGAAGCGTGAACTTAGTTGTGACAAACAGAGAAAGGCTGGTAAAATGAATAGCCGAAAGGGAGAGATTTTTGTGAGGCTACTAAAAGCTTTAGTTCTCTTCAGTAAGATAAAGGCCAAGAGAAAAGATAGACTGTGGGGAGAGGAGAGTTGTAAGTGAAGGAGAACAATCATCTAACCTGAAGAACAGAGCTGGGACAGAAATAACCCTCAGAAAACCAGACTGGATGTTAGACTCCTAGCCATCAAGGAAGTTGTGTACTGGAGAAGCCTACCAAGAATGTGGTCAAGTTTTGTTTTTCCATACATTCTAAATGTGTGCAAGGGGGAAAATGATAAATTTCTGAAAGGGAATGTGAAACACTGTTACCTCTGATACCAGGAGTCTGGACTCAATGTCCCCCCCTTTGATCCTAGGAGGGAATGTGTACACATGACCGCACATATTGAAGTGACAGTAATATGATGTAGATATGCCCGTACTATCAATGTGAATATGTGGTGGTGCTTCTTTTAGTTTGTGATTAAGACTAATTGAGCCCTCAGAAACTAATGTGTTCCTTGTTTAAAATTCCTGTGCATTTGTTGAATGTAGTAATAGTTTACTACCTTATTCCATTTATTGAAAAAATCCATGTTAAGAGAAGGAAGGCAATATATGTGATCTGTGGATAACAAACAGCTTGAAGAAATTCTTACTGCATGAACTAAACATCTTTTGCCAGAATAGTGCTTCTGCCACGTGTGTTTTCCCTTGTTGTTATATTTATTGTACTAGGAATGTGATTATTGAATAATATTTTTCCTAATAAATTGTACTAAATATAACTTTGCATTTGCTGTGAAAATTTTGGTACAAATGATAAAAAATATAGGCTTTGTGCATAAATTCAAGTTATGCATTTTCTAACAATCTACAAAAAGAAAAAATAACTTTCAGGTGCTAAAATTCAGTCTAAAAAATTGAATTGGTTGCCACTTTATAAAAGTAATAAAATTGTGACTTATTTGAATGCATAGCTCAGCACACAATTGAATGTACAGCCAGCAAGAGAATGGGCCCAGTCTGTAATATGACAAAAGGCCATGCAGCCTGACAGGAAAGAAGATGGTGGGGGAGTAAAATAATTTACCTTCTTTGTGGCCTGCATCCACTGCAGCCCTTGGAAAGCAGGGTATGAGGGCAGGCCCTGTGCTGGTCCACAGACCGAGTTGGGTGAGTGAGGAGTCCCATGCTCCACCTTCTGCTACCCACTTCTTTTGTTGCTTAAGCTGCCGATATATGATGATTCCTGTAAAATTGTTAACCTGCTGAAGTTCATCAAGCCTCGGGAAAAAGTTGTTTTGTTTTGGGTTTTTTTTTTGTCTGTATATTTTGTGGTTATGGGATATACCATTATGTCTTTCTTTGAAAAGGGGTTTATTTTAAAATAACTTGGTGATACTTGGAGACTCAGCTAGTTTATTAGCCCAAGTCCTGTATCCTTGTTTCTGATGCGCTGCATCTCTTCCAGGTGTACAGCTGCCTTTCCATTTCACAGCGGGACCGTGTTTGCCACTTCACAAGCCACAGGTAAGTCCTGAGACCATTACTCAAACTTGCAGTTACAGAGTCACCATGACCAGCCTCTGGCATGTGGTACCATGGGCAGTGCTGCTGCTCTCCATCCCATGGCAGCCTTCCCAGGACACAGATAGGAAATACTCCCTCTGTGTTTGAGATGGCTCCCAAGGACCACAGTCATGTGTCTTCTGCACACAACACAGGGCTTCTGGGGTGCAGGGCTAGCAATGGCCAGCAGCTGGGATGCCTCCCCACCTCAGCAGTGGGCCAGGCTGGGCAGGGGTCCCTCAGACCAAGGCCTAGAGGCTGGGCCCTGCAGCAAAGGCAGGCTGGACCGTGCTGTGAGGGAGGCAGGGCCGGCCTGCTGTGGTGGCCGGCACCCACAGCCCCAGCCCAGCTGGGGTGGTGCAGCAGGGTCCCCAGGCTCTGTCTGGTGGGGATGTAGCCCAGCAACAGCAACACTGGAACAGGATCTAAAATCTCAGCACCATTAAATTGGTGGGAGTTTTGTCACTGATGTCTTCACTTGGATGAAAGTTTTGCAATGAGTTTCTAAGGAAGGTTAAATGGCAACCCTCTCACTTTGGGAAGGCTGGGATCACCTTGATGTGATTCAAAATATTTTTCCTTACAGATGTGATGCATTTCATGGAGAGTGATAGCATTTCAATCAAAATTTGCCATTGGACCATGTAGTTTCAACTCTTTTAAGTTTTGATAATTTATGCTGTTATTCCCTTGCATTTTGCTTTGAAGCAGGAAAGGATTTGGTTTTTTATTTCATCCACTATATATCTTCATAGCAAGAGTGATTAATTCCTGAAACAAACTGTCAAAAATTATGCCTTTTACCTCACAAAGCTTCAGCTTTGAACCATTGTCTTCTGCTGGCACTTACAGATGGTAATTGTTTTCCTGTAATCACTGCTACATATTTGTTCAAGTCAGCTAAAATAGAACTGGTATCTCTGAAGACTTCAAGTTAGGAATAACTTACTTCTATGGTGGACTCTGCTCCTTCTTCCAGATGATATTAATATGTGATCTCAGAAGAATATCAAGCCATAATGACAACTTTATGAAAAGGTCTTTGAATTTTACTCTCTCCAGAGATGGTCTTCAGTTCAAATGACAGTGTTTTGGGATGCCAGACATCTAGTAAATTGGACTTAAATTTTTGGTTTATGTTATGGTTACAGAGTGAAATATTCAGCAATATTAGCCATGAGTATGAAGGACAAGGATGGCTGTCTGTTTAATGTTAAATTAGTAGAAAGTCATATCACTGTATTCTTGAAAAGCAGTAATTCACCAGCATATTTCAACTAGAGCAGGTAATACATTGCCTAGATTTTTCTGTTAAATTAGTTGAGCTTCATTGCAATGGCACTCCTAAAACTAGGCTTGATGGCAACACTCTTTGGCTGTCCTTCACTTTCCTCTTTTATCTTCCCAAATGCTTCACAATCATAATTTCTTTCCCTTCTTCTGTTTACATTTCCTCCTTTTGCTGTAAATATTTTTTTTTTTTTTTTTTTTGTCTTAGCTCTTTTCTTTATTTTTATATGTGTCTAAGGATCAGTTTCTTTTTCTGCTGTCCTTTTCTCTCAAACTTCTGTTTGTCCTTAAAATCTGGGTAATTTTTTTTTCTTTGTTTTTTTTTGTGATCTTTTCTTTCTATCACTGTACTTATTTGTTTTGTCTATCTGGAAAAAGCTTTGCTCTACTTTGTCTTTCTAACTAAAAACTAAAAACCATGAAACAAAAAAGGATCTAAATCTGCTTGTAGGATAGTGGAAACCAGCTGTCCAAACAGACTGTGTATTTGGTCATAAATTTATTGAAAGATGAGCGTGTTTTATTAATAAGAATGTGCATTTTTGATATTTTCTTTGGAGTCAGCATAGAGCTGAATATAAACCCACTTAATCATTCTGAATACTAATATGAATAGAAAAGGAGTGAAGTCCTCTTTTTATACTATATGACATTTTCTTCTGGAAAATTTATTTCAAATAATAGGAGAAGTTAAAGAAATAAAAGTCAAACAGTAATCTTCTGGCTGGAATCTATGGATGAGTTTCTTCTAAAGCTGGATATCCTACAGATCTGTCCCAATCCACCATATTACATTATTTTCACAATGCCTGGACTATGCTGACAAAAACTTTCCTACTCTTACTGGTAGAAGCAATTGTTAAATCCTACATTAAAGGCAATTTAGCCTATGTGTAATATAGTGTGTGCTGCCCGCAATATTTTTGCTGTAGATAATATCCTGATTTTTTTCATAAGTCAAGAATTCTGCACACTGTATATTTTTGCCAAACAATTATGCACAAGATGTTTTCCATTTTTTTCCCCTTTGGAGTTCTTTAGTCATTTTAATTATTAGCACATATTGTAAAAGTTTAAGTTTATTATGCGACTGAAAGTTACTCGGTCATTTCTGTTTGGGAATTATGCTTTGAAAAAGACAATGACTGGAAATAACACTCATATTTCTCAAATTTGACAAAATTACAGGATACTGAAAAAATAACAACATGTGATGATACATGCTTTTAAAAAAACCTTGTAGGATACACTGATAAGTTGAGTTTAGCTGTTAGTAGTAGACTTTACCCTGCAATTTGTCATTAACTAGAAGGAAACTGGAATAGCTCTACATGTTAAAAACACCAACATTTCCCTCTTACGGAGGAAAAAAAAAAAAAAAAAAAGCCATTGTTTGTTGCACATGTGGCAGCCAGTCTGCTTTATATTAAGTTGAAGTTACTGCCATCTGGTGGGGAAAGTAGAATTATATCACTACAGTTGGTAGCAATTGTTACGGTTACCTTCTCTATGTGAGTATGTACATGAATATTGTGTGTGCTGAGTCTGGGTGTGTATATATACACACCTGTACAGAGATAGTTATAGATCTGTCTATATATAATATTAGCATTTAGGGCTGATTTTAAAAGATTTTGAAAGCACTCAGTACAGAATGGCCTGCTGAATCAACGATTAGTCTAGGATATAAAAAAGTGTGAAAGAAAATAAGGATGACATAAGAGGTAGGCCAGTGCAGTAGTTTGTGTAGCACTTCCTATGTTAGAGATGAGCACTAATTATTGCTACAAAAACATCTGGGCTACCTCTGCTTTAGTGATCTATTTTTTATTTAGTGTTTCTCTTCAGTGCAGCAAGTTCGTCCCTACTTAACATACACTTGTGTTAACTGTCTTCTGATTCTTGAAAGATCAGCCCTATAGGAATGGATTTGTATGAGTACTGCATCAGGGGAGTCTGTGGGGTATCTTGCACATGTACAATTAATTAGGTTGTTTTCTCAAGGAGCTAACACTCCTGTTAGATGTAACAGTGCAGTGAATGATAGGCAAAGTGGTAACAGAAGAAGAGAGATTCATCTGTGGGAGACAGTGTCAGATACCTATCTTTAGTAATAAATTCCTTCATAACCATATGAGAATAACTAGTACACAGCACTTGTTCTTATTTCATTGTTATAGTGTCTGAAGACTCTGAACAAAAGTCGTAAGCAGTGTTTTCTTCTGGTAGAGAACAGTAGAAGCTGAGAAGATGTGTCTTTAACTGGCATCCCCTCATGATGTCAGAGAAAATTTAGAGGGATGCAAGAGTCTCATGGGGTGCATAGTGGTGCTGTCTAATTCCCAGCACATCTGTTTTGTCCAGTGACCTCCAGAAACATGCTTAGCCTCCTATGGCAGCCCAGCTTTTATCAGTGTGCTCATGCTGAGGTTGGCTGAGGTAAGGCTAGAGGAGGCATACATGTCTTCATCATTGCTCAGGCTTGACTGTCTCCAGGCCTTCAGAGGCACATGGTTAATGATGAACACTAGGCACAGGACTTGAGTGGAGTTAAGGCCTACAGCAATAGTGCTGTAGTCTACAGCAATATTTTGTTTCTTTGGCTGCTTTACAAGCCTCAACAGTGACATCTCAAAGAGGCCTCTTGAAGGGTTGTCTGATTTCACGTTACATTACTGTAAAGCAGATAGCTTGAATTGCAGGAGCTCACCTGATTGATAAGGTTTGGGATTCTGCTTCCTACATAGGTCTCCTATACAGAGCAGCTTGTGAGATTCTTAGTTTGTACTTTTACAAAGTACTTGGTCCAGTCTGGTTTGTGTGGAAGCCATATTCTTCTTGCTTTCATAATCCCGAAAACTGTTTTCAAAACAACAGGTGACAGAGCCCTACAATTTTATGAATTCCTTAATCCTTGAATATAGTTAAGCAAAAAAATCATTATATTGATTTTCTCTTCATCTCTTCGGTCTTACTGAATGGGTTAAGCGTGGTTGCAGAAAAAGGTATATCTCATTTCTCATAATTCATGTTTATTTTGTTTAAAATTCTTTTTCACTGGGTGTTTTTTGCTTCCTGTTACATTTTTTTGTTTGCATTTTGTCTTTTTCCTTTTTCTTAACTCTCTAGGAGTAGGAATTCTGCCCAGATAACATCTTTTGAAAGGAAAACCATTGACCTTGTGATTCTGTCATTCTCCTTTTAAGACTACATTGCACATGCAGGTGTCTGATTTCTTCACAGGTTTTAGAGGAAGCACTTTTTCATGACTTTGCAATGTAATTGCCTAATTGTTTTTCAAGGAGACAGACACTTTTCTCACAGTAAGGCTCTTACTGGAAAGGTTTAACAGTAAGATTTAGAGTGCTGGGTGGTACATGACCACATATTAAGGAAGTGCTTCAAATTCAAGCCTGCAGTTTGAACCATATAGTGCAAAGAACTCTCTCCAATGCAGTCTAGTCTGCACAAGATTGAAAAGTGGAAGAGTTTTCAGAAAGAAAATAATCCTTGGTTCCAGCCTTCAACTCTCAACATGAAGTTCTGTATGACAGAGTGCCTAAATTGATTAGCTCTTGGTTACAAAACTGGCTGCTTTTCCTTTTTACTACATCTGATAAAATGGCCAGCAGTTAACTATTTGAAATCCTGGTGGCAGTGAGATGCAAGCTTTCTGGAATATATTATTTTTGTCTGTTTGCATGTTTTTTCTTCTTCTTTTTTTTTTTTTTTTTCCTCTGCTTCCCATCCTCCATATAACTTCAAATATTTATTTATAATCCCTTGGGATTAATAAGAAGTGTGATAGCTGGGAGGTAATTGCTCTCTGTGCTTAGGATAACTGAACTGTGAGAGAAGCTTTTGTATTGAAAGACAACATAATGAAAGGCAAAGGTAGAAGGATGTATCTTCTGAAGCAAAAATGGCCATCTTCTAGACAGTCTGTTAAACTGAGATAGAGTTTAATGTTATACAATATGAATTAGAGTGTGGAATTCATTGAAGACTCTCAATTTTCAATATTTAAATCAAAATTAACTATAGATATGTCCTTACTCAATGAGAAGTTGATACAGAAATAAGTCGAGTCCAGCTTTTTGACTTCATTGTTCAGGAGATTGGAACAGAACACCAAGTGATCCCAGCTAGCTTTGAAAACCTATGAGGACGTGGATGTGCCTCTCCAGGAACAATCTTCTAGATGTGCTATTTGTATTTGCTATTTGCAACTCCATCCTTGAAAGTGTTCAGGACTTCGCTAGACAAGCTGCTGAGTAACCTGCTCTTAGACCTGCTTTGAACATGAGATCAGATTAGGTCACTTCTAGACATCCCTTCCAAGCTCATTTATTCTGTGATTGCTTTATAAGAAATCTAGACTTCTAAACATGAGATGTTCCCAAAGAATAGATATTCCAGTACAAGATCCTACTTCTTATCTCAAAGGTGATGAGTGCCTGAAGTTGCTTTTTAAAACATTGCCTTAATTTTGAGGTAGAAAACCACTATCATGAACTTAGTTTATGCACACTGAAACTTTTTATCACCTTTATAAAGCTTGACTCCTCAGCACATGGAAATTCAAGTGCACAATTCTTTTGTGTAGCTTTGTCTGACGCAAACATAGAAGTATGTGTATGCATTTATTAAAACGATAAAATAAAAGAAACCTTATCAAAACATTATGTTTTACACTTAATTTCCCCCTTAGGGAAAGAGGAAATGAAGCAACTATGACAGACACTACTTGTAACTCTTAATGGGCTACTGAACATGCTTTGATAACCTGGTGCTAAAGGCAGTAAAAAGACTATACCTCTAATAGAATACTAAATATTTTTAATGGTGTGTGGTTTGCTTTTTAAAGCATAATAATATAAACATTTTATAAATTTCTGACTGCTAGAACTGTATCTTAAGATTCTGTGTGTTAGCAATCTGAAGATCAGTAAAATGCAAACAATACTTTCTGAAATTCTTTTGCCGTTGTCTCTGGTTTAGAGGGAACACCCTCTCTCTGGGGTAGAAAAGTAATTTAGTCTAGGACAATAAGCAATTTTGGCTATTCTTGAACAAATATCTTGAGTGAAACAAACTTTCTGAGCTTCATGCTGTTCTTATTCCTATGTACTGGGGGAACTTCAAAACTCAAGTTATTCAGAAGTGTTGGTTAGTTGAATTCAAGCACTTTGTAAGCTGAGATCATGTTTGCTAAAGATATGGATAGGTTATGTTGTGGGAAAATTAGTTTCAATAACATGCCATCGTGTTGATATTACTATTCTGGTATGTTTTTCTTCCCTTTAGAAAGGGATGCACAGGAAAGCTGGCTCATCATATCTTTGAATTTAGTCTTGACTGATAATAAGCAATGAGCTGTGTAATGCCTAATTTGTTTAACATAATTTGATCAACAACAATACGAATATCTTTTGCAGTGAGTAGCCAAGGTAAACAACCAAGCTACAGCTAACTTTCAGTATTTTGTTGTCATTCAGTTTTGGGATTAATCGTGCCACACATGCAGAGCCACTTTGGGTCCACATTTTTATACCTCAGGTCTCAGTGCTGTATTAATGTGGTTGTATCAGTTATAAAACCATCTTAATTCCATGAGCAGATTATGATGCTACTTTCATGCTGCGTAGAGCTCTAACTAGTAAACATTGTGATGAACTCAACAGGTTCTGTGTAGACCTAACCTGAATGTCCCTACGTCACTTTTCCTGGGTGAGGAAGACAGAAAATGTATGCTAAGGCAAGTCCAGGTGTTTGGATCCATCAGTTTGGATTGAACATCAGCTGTCCCAAACCCACAGTGAATGTATTTGTGGTTACTATCACTTCTCCTGCTCTGTTTCCAAAAGGTCTTATTAGGTCAGGTGTAGCAAACACCCAAGTTCTGAGAGGCAGCTCTGTGCTGCAGTTGGTAAACTCTGAGAGATCAGACTTCACTGCAGTGCCTTTTCTCTGCACTACCCAAACAACCCAAGAGCACTCAATAACATGAGCACAGTACTAAACCCACACTGGCAGAGTCTGTTTGAACTGTATAGTGCCTGGCCCTCCATGAAGCAAAGGCTCGGAGCAGCACTGTACTGTTGATGGATGCAGAACTTTGCTGTGTCACAGCTAGCTGTTTGGAGCTACATCTTGATCTTAGCATTCTCTCTAAAACTACCTGTATTACCTCTCCACCATTCCCTTTCCCTCCTCTCAAGCCTCCCAGTTCCCTCAGTTTCCAAGGAATCCAGGCTCCTGTTACCTTGGAAAACTGAGAACTGATGATGCTTCAGTGAGAAGGTAACTGAGTGGCTATAGTAATGCCATGTAATGATAAAATCCCTATGTTTAAAACATATATTAGTGTTAAAGGATTGTCTTTAATTTGGCCTGACTTGAAATTTTTTATCTTAATCTAGAATGGTCTTTGTGCTTCATATCTGTATTTTGTTTATGTACTGCTTTTAAATTGCTGAACAGAAGATACAGAATTGCTTGCAATGTTTTACACAGGTTATATTACAGCAGGGCCTATACTCTCATTTTTTTCTGGGCTCTTACTTCCTGTCAGATTACTTAATTGCTTAGGGGTGTTCAGAGTGAGAACTGACTTGATGAACACTTAAAACATGCAAATTTTACTTTCCCTTATGCTTCGTGTTGTTAATGAGGTTTTAAATATTCTGCTTTCATGTTGGAGCAAATGTAGTAGTTCTCTGGAATGGAGTTTCAAAAAAATCATAGTGAGTTAGACACCTTGTTTGGAGTGGGTCTGATGTGTTGGATTCACAGCTACACGTGCATCTGCTCAGTGGCAGGCTGAGGTAGGGGGATGGTCTGGATCCCTCAGCACCAGCTACTGCTTCATATTGGAGATCCTCACCCCATGGAAGCACATATTCCTTGTTTGGATCAGCCCTGTACTTCTCCCCCATGAAGAAATTAATCTGTGTTTAGAATGGGTGACTGTGCCCTGGAAAGCTGGGTCCTCTTTCTGTGCCTGCCACAGCACTCAGGTTACATATATACTGTATATGCTCAGATGGACCCCTATCATTTATTCCTTATTTCCAGAGTACTTAGGGGAGGTATTTGTGGCTTCCATTGGAGCATCTGGGAGCTCTCACCTCCAGCAAAAGACAACAGGGGAGATGTGTTTTAACTGTACAGAAACAGGTACTCTGAAAAACACTGGTCTGTAAGGAGTTTGTTTTTGGTACCGAAAACAGACTGGCCTTGATAATTTTCTGCCCGTTAAATTGAAACAATGCTAATGGCTCTTTTTTTGGTCTCATGTGTATGTGTTGTCTTCTGTTGGCTAAAGTCATGACCGTTTGTGGAGTGCTTGGAGAAAGTGGTATTTGCCAAAGAAACAGCCTTTCAGAAATTTATAATGATTTAGGTGATAGGAAGTGTACCTTGAGTAATAAGACCAAAAAGATATGCTGGAAGGCTAAAGGCAATGTCAGTTGTCCTTTATGAGCATTGAGTGATATTTGTTCAGATTTTTAATTATGTATTGTCATATAAAGGTTGTTTTGTAATAAGCCTATATTGTTCAGATTTGATTTTTGTTTTTCATATGCTTTCATAGTAAAATATATGTATATTTTAAATATAAGTTAATGCATGTGCATACCAAATAACAAAACCTCATCTTTTGAAACTACTTTGAGGTTACAAAGTTGAGCACCAGAAGATAGTTTTGCTCAGTGGTTTTGGTCAATTTTGCTAAGCAGGCTTCATTTTTCAGAATCTTTTTAAAGAAATGATGGTTGAATATGATGTCAAATGAAAATGTGGGAGAAAACAAGTTTGTTGTTTGTTTTATTGTTTTCAAGTCTTCCAGGAAGATTATGTTTCTTAATGAAAGGTTTAGGATAGTTGCTTTCTGAATCATCTTTAAAATTTTGTGACATAATTGAGCTTTGCAGCGTTGTAGTGCAATCAGTAGAATAGTAGTGTGAAAGGCATAGTGAAAGGCATTACTAATTCAATTCTGAAGTGGTGTTTTCAAAGTCAACATGATTATGCATATATATGCTGTAACGTCAGCTCACTATTAAATCTCTACAAATAAATGCCTCATCACTTTTTATTGTGTGTTTTACCTCACCTACAGGTATATATCAGAAATATCATTGTCTTATTCAATAATGGTCTATGTAATTAATATTGACATGGCATTCCAGCTTTGCAAAACTGAAACAAAGACTGACACATAAGGTAGATCATGAAGAAAAATGAGGAAGCATTAAGAGTTGGATGTTAGCTGAAAAGTTGAGAAATTTTATAACCAAAGTAAGGTGAAAATTGCTAACTGGCTGTGTAACTGATGAGCCAAAGTGTGTGAATTATTGATCTTTCCCTCTTTCATTTAATTCACAAAAAGGTCATAGTGCAGAAAGAACACGACATTTTGATTATTTGTCTGATTTTGCTGAAGAGCTGCTTTCTTGGGAGACAAAAGAATTTACAAATCTCAAGACATAAAAACTTACATGTACTCTAAGTAAGAATTAAATGTAGATGGAAAAGGAGCATGGGTTAGCCTTATAAGCAGTGTGAGCGTCCAGTTGGCAGAGCTGTTCTCACATATTTTGTTGTTATGGTAAATAGAAATTTTGAAGAAAACCCAACCATGTTGATGAAAGAGGCTATGGTGGGAGACTGAGAAAGTGACAGGAGACCAAAACATCCCATAATCAAAGGCACTTTTACACTTGTTACTCCCTAGCACAACAGGAAGCATGGAAAGTAGCACAATAATTCTTATTCCAAATTGTACTAATGCAGACTGTCAGCATAAACTACTCTGGAGATCCACATCAATGAGACCTTGCCCTGTGGATTGACCAGGGAGCTTAAAAGAGGGACAACATGAATTATTGGGCTAGGAATATTATCTTTGCAGGAAAAGCTTGGATAGATTTAAGCAAATAGGTTTATCAAAGACAGAGAAGAATGCCTTGACATAATGGAGAAGTGATATTTTGGGAACATGGGAGAGGCATTTGATTGAGATGTAGGTGGGAAAGGCCATACATACAGCTCATGACATAAAGGAAAAGTATTCTGCTTATGAAGGCACAGAAGAAAATTCATGGGTCCTATCAGTGAAGGACAGATACTAAAGGTTGAAAGATTGAAAAACATTTTATGAAAGGGACTCTTGTGAGACAAAGTCTCAAAATTTTGGTTTAGCCCTACTCAGCTTGAGTTGATGGCCAGATGTTCATAGAGATAACAGAAAGGTAAGAAGAGTTTAATTTGGATAAAGGGAATGCTACTTCTAAAAGATTAAATAGAATGGGGGGTGGCACGGGTATGTGAGTTGTAAGATGACTGTCTCCATGTATACTGTACAGAGATGAAGTGTTGTATATATTTGCTTTTTTATTGATGTGAGTGACATCTAGTTCATTTTTGATTGATCTGCTTGGAAGCCAGGTGGAGTTTGAGAGATGTCTAATGAAAATGGACTCATCAATACTTCTTGTATAAGCTAAGAAGTATTTACACTGACTTAAAAAAAATTCCCCTCCTTAATGTTAGGAAGACTAGACAAGACCAGTGGAGTAAAAGAGTCTCCTTGAAGAGCAGATGCTATTACGAAAGAAATTCCGAATAGCTGCTAGTGAGAAAAGACAACAGATAGTTTGGTTTTAAACCTTATTATATTTTTCCATTTTGCTTTTCAATCATCTTCATTCAGAGCTGTTGGGGGATGGTACAGACAGGGAGATGTGGGTCAGTACTCAGTGGCAGTTTGAAGGAAGAACAGAGCAGGTAAGTAGCAATCTGATTTACACGTCATTTTGTGTTTTCATGTAGATAGCCAGTCCTGGTCAGAATGGGAGAGCTGCCTAGTACTGACATTTATTCAACCCTCTCAAATGAAGTACAGAAGATTGCTGCTAGGTTTGGTTTGTTTATTTGGTTTGTCTGGTTGGTTGGTTGGTTTGTTTGTTGGGGTTTTTTTTGTTGGTTTTTTTTTTTGTTTGTTTGTTTGTTTGGTTTTTTTGTTTGTTTGTTTTTTCTAGATGATGTTAGTGTAAATGTTAGAAGAGTTTCTTGTCTATTTTCAGCAAAACTAATTTTCCAGATTTGTGCTCTCTTGGCTTCAGTTATTGGACGTGCATACCAGATAACCACAAAAAGCACAAGAATTCAGTGTTTTATAAGAAATCAGTTAGTTTTCATTTAACTGCATTTGGTTTTGTTTAACTATATTTGAAAACTTTGAAGCTGAGGCTGATAGACCAGTACCAAAATTTGAATCTTGTTCATCTGTATTATACATAGATAAAATTCATATAAAGAATAGGCCTCACTTTTTTTTTTTTTTTTTTTTAGTTCCACCCTCTCCCATGCACCCAATAATGATGGCAAAATAGCTGGTCCTGGCAAGAATAAGAAGATTACTTTGTTCCTTGTTATTGCTCAGCTATCCAATTCATTCTCAACATCTAACCAAGTATGATATTCCACTGTAACAAAGCAAAAAACAGTCTCAGCTGCTTCATTGATGTTTTTATGTTCCTTACATTTAAGGAGATTTTCAGTATGGTACCTTAGAAATAAATTGAGTTAACTTAGGCACATATTCTTGTGTGTTCAGAAAGTAATTGAAGTAACTAAGGCTATGAATTGCTTTTATAGCATCTGTTTGGTTTACAGATGTATGTTTAAAGCAATGGGCAGTGCCAGTCAGAATGCTGTATGAACTCAGTAATTATAGGGAGGTTGTCCCTCTGAGGGAAATAGCATACAGACCATGTTGAAGAGACAATAAAAACCGTGAAGAGTCAATATAAGATATATTTTGGACATAAAATGATTTTTAATTTGTTGTGTCACTATGCCATGACATGATACACAATTTAGTGGGGTCATTTGCATCCTAGAGACTGGGTTTGGCATTGGCTATTGAAGGAGTCAGTCAACTGCAGTCACCTGCAGTGAGAAAGAGGAAAATACTCTTGTCTGTTCTGCATGTGGGCATTAAGGACATAAGTCCAGAAATAGTCTGACTGAGTGGCCAATGTATTCTGAATTATATTAATAGTGCATTGTTCCAGTTTTAGTTTTTATCTGTTCCCCATCCTTTGTCTCCTCTACTTTTTTCATATATGTAGATGACAAATGTTGTCCAGAGGGGCTTTGGAAACATATCTCATCTTTGAACTCTTTGCTGAGTACAAGATGATCATCTGAAGCTGAGTGTATCAAGCTTTGAGAAAACTGTTTAGAAAGTGTAGGTAGGAAGAATGCTGAAGAAGCAGAACTAAAATAGAAAATTGGATACTTCACTCAAATCAAACATAGTGAAAACTTGAAACAGCAATAATAACAACAATGGGAATGCTGCTGTTTAGAAATAAACAACATCAGCCTAGATAACCAGAAGTAGAAATTTAAATCTAGAAACTGCATGAGATTGAGAACAAAGAGGGTTATTTTTGTTTGATTTTTATTGTTGTTGGTGGTTTGGTTTTGTTTTGGTTTTTTTCCTCTCCAAGTCCTTGGTATGTTATTGATGGGATACAGCTAGAGATCACACAGAGCACTGGTGATTGCCAAGACCGTTCCTGATAAAATGGTAGGCCTGAGGCAGAAATTCATTGTATGAGAGAAATAAAAGAGACAGACTGTCAACCCTTGATACAAATGTTTTTAAAGTCTTTCCAGAGTACTCTGGCAGTTTGCTGTGTGCTCCATCTTCCAGACTTTCAGTGCAGGTTAGGGGCTGCCTATTTCACATTGCCGAATTTATCTGTTGATTCCCACCCCCATATTTGCAATATTCTATAGGACAGAATTACTACTCCCATTTTATCAAAGTACAGAAAAGTCAGAGAAAGAGAGAGACCAAAGCTGAGATTTTCCAAAGTACCCTATTTCTCCCAGAAAAAGTTTTGGTGCCATGCTGGTTTTATGGATCTGTGGTCCTGGAGTCAGCTCATAGTAGGTGAAGTGATCTGAGCTGGGATGAGGGATTCAGTCTACATCTGCCATATTCAAGATCCTAGCCATTAAGACCCCTTTTTGACTTTTTGTTGTGTTGATCATAAATTATTCCTATAGAATTAGATTCAAAGTGTTCTAATTGTCATGCCATAGTTATAGCCATCTGATAGATCAATTGTTTTCTGGATGGATTTCACTAATGTATACAGTATAAATTTTTTTCCCTAAAGAATTAATTCAAAAGTATGTCCAGACATGAATAAGGAAAAAATTCCACACGGAGACAATCAGTTTTCCAAAAGCAGACTCATGTTCGTAACATTTTCCACTTCAAATTATTTATATTTTTACAAGACACTATAATGATATTTATGATTAAACAGGCAGAATTACCTGACTTGTTCAATAAAAAGTTGTACAATATAGACAGGTTTTTTTGTTATTTTGGGGAAGAAAGAGAAACTTTGCCACACCTTTGCATTTTCTGTGCAAAACACATTGTTAAACTTTTAGATGAAACCTGAACACTTTAAATTCAGCATGGGTCCCTTTGCAATAATGATGCTTTAATATTTTAAGTTTCCTAGGGCAATTTCTCCTTAAGTGTGATCATTATGGATAATAGTGATAATTATGAAATTTGTTACATTTGAAACACTAACTTGTTGTACTTAATGGCTATTAAAATGTCTAGTATATGTGAATTGTAATGATGAGTGACATGACACCTAATAGCTATTTAGTTGCGTTTCCTAAGAAATGTAACCATCTAAAAAGGGAATTGCAGAATTCTATTTTTCTTTGTTCATAGAGCTTTTTTTCCTAGAGCAACACAGCAGAATTACTACAGTTGTACTGATGCTGTACTACATTCCAGTTAGTCTGTCTTTAATGAGGAGAGAAGGAAGAATTGAGGTAGTGTGACGAGACTTGCTGTGCAGCAGACACTGTTAACTTCTGAGGCCTTTATCTAACACTTTCATCTTCATTCTCTAGCCCAAAGCCTGCATAGACATCTCTGGTATGCAGGGTTTCAACCAGATACCTGAACTGCAAGCCTCCATCCAAACCTTTTAGTGCAGAGCCAAAACCAGGTGCAATTATATCAAATGCCTACTTCTAATTAAAATGTACATTTCTGAAACCATACGGCACAGACTGTGGTAAGTGTACATACTTTAACATGGAGCATCTATACTAAAATAATGTATTATCTAGTGTCTGTATATCTGCACTGTGCAGAAGATAGTCTTCTGCATTCAGATGTGTGCATTTGGCTTATCTAATGTAAGAAAGTAACTTCTCAAGGCAAATATGCCACTGCTTCCCTTTTGAAAAATGCTCACTGAAGGCATGAGAGGGTATGGAGAATGTTTACCCAGCACAAACAAATTTCTCGTTACATAACTTTGGCTTCAAAAATGAAGCAAGCTGTTTGGTTTTATACTGGGATTTTTAACCTGCTAACTCTGACAGCTTCACAGAATCATTTAACTGTTCTTCTATGGTGTTACAACAAACCTCTCTGCTTAGCTTACTTTAACCTTGTCCTCCAGGTGAGAGTCAAACTATGCTTCCTCTTCAAAGGTGTATCTGTCAGAAATTACTGTGAAAGTCAGATTCTCTATGCTCCAATAGAACAAGTTAAATATTTTTTGTTGTTGTTGCAAATGAGAAGTAGGTAAAATTTTGAGATTATGAATAAAGAAACCAAAAGGAAAAGAGCTTTTTAGGCTCTTCTGTATAGAGATTTGTGACTTTTTTTTTTTTTCTCAGTATAAAATACATAACTATTACTGAAAAATACCTAAAAAAAATTATAATTACTTGTAAGTGAATTCTGATATTTTTCTCCTGATTACTCTAAATATTTTGGTTTGTATTCTGAGTAATACAAATCAGTTATCCTTTCATAATCAGAGCTTCATTAAAATACTTCATATATGTGCCATTGGGTGGGTGAAGGAGAGACTTTTTATGTTGTGTCAAAATTTCCTTTTGTTGTTTTGTTGTGGTTTTTTTTTTCTTTTATATTTAAAAGGTGATGTAAACAGGATTTTATTTGCAATTGTTTTATACACAATCATAAAAATATTCTAGGCAGCCTGCTTTTGATTTCAAATATATGTTTCCCAGTTTATCTGTATTTTACAATACGCTGAAGTGTGATTTACTTTTAGCTCTTTTGAATAAGCTAATTGTAAATCTCAATGTCATTGTTATAACTTCTCCCATTTTGTAATTAACATATTTAACATATTCAAGCTGCTCTCCATAATTTTACTTCTTCTAGATTATTTTATAAAACTGTTGGGCCGTATCCTCCATCAGTACTGTTTAGTATCTCTGATATGTAGAACAATCGGATACCAAGACGTTAGACTTACCTTACAATAAATACAGGGAAAAATCCTCATCAGCCAAAAGTTGTTTTTTAGTTGAGGCGGGTTTTTTTTCGGTTTTAAACTGACCAGGCTTTTCCCCCATGGGTGTGCCTCTAAATCCCATCCAAATTAAACACAGAGATATAAAACCAGTATACAAACAATAGCAATAAAAGTATCTTATTTATCCTTCTTTCTTTTTACTCATGAGAATCCTAAAGTGTGGCCTTCGAAGCTTCTATGAGGACGAAATATGCTTATATGCACAGCCTGCTTTCTGAAGTGACCTGGACTGATTAGAGATTTAACTGTATTCATTTAACAATAGAACACTGGTTCCTAATCTTCCTTGAAGATGTCATCTTTGGAGGATGCCTGATTAGAAACATATTTTATCCTATCAGTTTGTTCCTCTAATTCTGAGGAAAAAAATGTAAATTGTATTTCAACCTGCTTTTAGATCTTTTGATCTCTAAACACATGTAGTTGCATATCTTTTTTCCCATGTTCTGAACTGGTCCTTTAAAACTCGTTCCTCACCCATTCAGTGACTATGTTGCCTATCCTATAATTATGTTTTTAAATAAAAATAATTATCTCCTAATAATGATAGTAATGAAAATAAGACCCATTCCAAGCCGTATAAATCTGAACACATCTTTGAGCTTTTTGTATATAAACCCATCCATGAAATTGTTAATTAGCCTTAGGCCTATTAATTTCACTGTAATTTCTCATTGCAGCTAACATCAAAGGTATGAAACTGGTTGTAGTATTTCCACTATATATGTATATACGCATGTGTGTATTTGTCTGTAGGCATACCTTTATGGCAACCGAAGGTTTCCAAGGCTTAAATTACTGCTGTTTGGTTTTTTCCTCCTCAAATGTGGTATGGTCAGACCCTGTAATATTGAAGAACAGCAGTGAGAAACAGAAGCCATAGAAAATGTTAATGAGCACGTCACAGAATGGGCGGGATTTGCTTCCTTACTATGACCACAATGTTTTCCCAGGCTGGTATCTAAGTGGAGTTTTGGGAGACTGTTGTACAGTCCCCACTAGTTAAGAAGAAAATCACTCAAAATGCAGAATAGTCTCAAACTTTGTTCTAAACCCTTCAAATAGTATAGCACTAGCCACAGTATGCTGGAAGGACAAGGTGAATGTGCATTATATTATTGCAACTTTTTTAATAGAAAGTGCCTAGAGCTGACAAAACAGATTGGTGGTTCTTAATGAAAGTGAATACAGTTAATCTGTGTATACTTTCATTGACAAGGTTCTGCACTTAGGAGTACAGCACAGATGGTATAAGCAATGAATACTTATGTCTGACTGTAATTGATCCTATCAACAATGACATACCTTTAACTGGGTTGTATCACTTTACATCACATATGGTTAATTAAGTAAGAAGGGCCCAAATACACTAAGGAGATTTTTATGTTTGTACTTAGGAAAACAGTCTGGACAGGTGTTAATGTAAATGAAGTTAGTACTTGTCAAAGGTGAAATTCTCCATATGTAGCCCTGCTTCAGTCTCCAAATAAATAGAGTTGGCTATGTCTACATTAGCAAGTAGTGAGGACCAATAGGACCTGATCTGCAGAGTGAAACAGTTGGTGCTGAGGATCCCACTTCCCCACCATAGGGATCTGGGAATTTACTTCAAACTGCCTCTATTCTGGTCACATTTCCTGAATGCCCAGAAGTGACTGGAGAGCACTAGGTGCAGTGTTGGAGAGCACTGTTTGGTTTAGGTTCGTTCCTTGTATTTAGTAGTTTGCTATGTATTTTGGGAGCTATTCTTTTTTATCTCTTAAAACAAAGCTTGCCCTTCATTCCCAACATCCTTCAATCTCAATTACAGATATTTACTTCCTTAGATAATCCCTCCTAGCATGATTCCAGATTAGCCATCAGACATTAATTGTTTTTATGATGTGTAGATGTCTGCTGCATGGTGGTGTAGTAGAGTATCACATAGAAGTGTTTGTGTTAAATTATTTTCTTGCATGTCCATGTATTTGGATTGGCCCTTAGCTGGGGACTCCTGTAAAAATACTGTTGGAAAATTACATGTCCTGAATTTTTATCTTTTATGGACTGTACTTTCCATTGTGAAGCACACTTTCCCTTTGCTTTCTCCAACATGGAATAGAATATGACAAAGGAGAAATGGATGTTGTTCTGGTTTTGGTCCTGGAGGTCTCCATAAGTATGAATTCTTTATATCACTAATTTCGGTATTCTACTCTACCTTTTGCTCTACTTTTTAAAGTTTCTGCAATAGTTTTACCTTCAGGTTGATGAATGTATAATTCCACTTGTACTTCAGAACCCAGTGGGTGTCTCAGAAGCAATTCTCAACCATTTTCTGAGATACACTTGCTATAAATACTCCTAGGATAAAATGTCTGCTGAACTGCATATTCTTCTTGGATGATGGTTCTTCCAAGATGAATATTCCTACAAGGATTCTTCTAAAAAAGAAAGGAAAATTTTCAGGCCCTCTCAGAACTCACATGTTGCTGTTCTAGAAAGAAGAAAATTTCATGGCACCCAGCCCTTTTCTTTAACTACAAGATGGTGATTTTTTGTTGTTTGTAATTTTGTTGTTTTGGGGGTTTTTTTGTTCTTGGTTTTGTTTGTGTGGGGTTTTTGGTGGTGTTGGTTTTTGTTTGTTTGTTTGCTTGTTTTTTCTGATGGACAGCATTTTTTTCCCTCTGGTAGGTTCCCCAAGCTTTCAGAGCAAATTCTTGTTTCCATTTCTCTTTTTCCTAGGCTTAATTGTACATTCTGAAGGAGATCTCTGTGATTTTTATCAGCTTCTCCCACTTGAAAACATTGCAGCTGCTTGAAAGCTTTAATCTGTGACTGCTGAAACACATACTTTGTGGATGTCATGCCTAAACTTCCCCATCCATCCCATGTGGCTGTGTAATTTCCACATTTTGATTAGCATCATCAGTTTTGGAAGCAGAAATGTTGATGTTGTTCTTAAGTTAACATCATCTTATCTTAATGGTTATCACCATTAGCCTACCGCCAACATGTGTTTTTATGTTTCAGACTGATGCAAAAGTTCTATTTTTCTATTTCTCTATAAAACACCTGGCATTTTGTAAAAGCTTTTTGTAATGTTGCTTATGTATAGTGAAAGTATAGGAACTGTGCCAACCTAAAAAAATGGATGGATTAAATATAGTAACAACATTAACTTGAAAGTTTAGTGGGCTGTTTTAGTATATTGTTCTGATATTTTTCATATAGCATCTAATCAATTCTTAATTGGACTAGTCACATACTATAAAGTATATACTAAAGTATCTTGCTAAATAGGAGTTTAAATTAAAAAGTTTGTGAAGCCTGTTAGTAAGTCCTGTGGTCTAAATATTTCAGAACAACAACAACAGAAGTCCTATATTCTAGAAACCCCTTCATGTTATGTTACTGTAGGGCAAATCCTGCTGTGCTTTGTTCCCACTGAAGAAGTAATGTGTCTCTTCTGTATGCTTCCAAATAACTTAAGCAATGTATCAGCCAGTACCCTCAGTATAGTAGAACATTATTTCTGAAGGAAAGGTTTATATATACTTATAAGAGGCAGGGGAAAAAAGAATTTAAAAAAAAAAAAAAAAAAAAGGAGAGGAAAAAAAAAGAGACAAATTTGATCTGATATAATTTTTATTCCCTGGGAATTCTTTTTTCTTCCTCCTTAAAGATGACAACTTTATTTACAACTTTTTCTGAGTTATGATCCTTGGTACAGTAAATTAGTTTGCCAATAGACTTACAGCAACAAAGGCATATGGGACAAGTTTCACATTTATATTAAATATCACTCTTCCGTTTGTAGCAAATTTACTATCCATGCACATTTTATCAGAATAGCACAAAGAAACTAAGAGAATGTTATCAAATTTCAAATGAATCATCACTGATACAAACCATGCTACAAGATTTTTGTCACAGTGTTTATGAAGATACAAATAGTAAAATATATTGCAAAAGTAGAGTCTGGAACTAGAGCAGCAGTTTCTAAGTGAAAAGCTAAGTCTGGGGAGCTCATTAATAAGTAGAATAAAAACAATAAGCATATTAGACTGTTAAGCATACATTGTGATTTATTTGATGCGATCTGATACTTGTGTTTCTTTGGCTCTAGTTAGAAAGAAGGGAAAACTGGGAATGACATCAATTTTAAAAAGAAAAAAAAATGTTGGATCAAGAAGTTTGGCTTAGCTTAAATACCCTTGCATGTTCCTACTAAAGATGCAGTTGATCTGAAATTTACAGAATCATGACTTTCTTTTCCACATTTTCCGGTTTTGCCCATTCTGTTCTAGGGAAGATAGAAATATTTTCCCAGTATTGTACAGAAGTGTTAATAAGTAGATAACTGATACCAAAATAAGGGATGATTTTCATATATATTTTCATATATATTTCATTCTCATGAAATTTCATGTGCAGTTTGCTATTATACTTTTTTTTTTTGTATAAAAAAACCCAACCTGATTATTATGCAATTCACATTTAACAAAGTGAGAAGATTCTTTCAGGAACACATAAAGAAGAAGCAAGTAAATAGAAACAACATTAAGAAGAAATATCCAAGGACATCTAACATTTGTAGTTACTGCTCATCAATTCTGTCTAGAAAAGAGAAGCTGGTTGCATGTGGAAATCTAAACAATTTGGTTAAATATGAAATATTAACTGCTTAGCAGGACAAGAGAAGGGCAATATGAAACTTCAAAGCTAAAATAACATTTGCAAGGATTTTATGCTTATTCCACCAATTACTATTTTTATGGTCCTGTTAATATCCATTTAAATGAAAAACAAAACCACACACACACACAAAAAAAACCCCCAACCAACGAACAAACAAACAAACAAAACCAAACAAAAAACCAACCAACCAAAACCCAATAAAACAAACAAATGCACACAAAACAAACCAAAACAAACAATCAAACAAACAAAAAACAAACCAAAACCAGAACCCCCAAATGCAAAAAAAACCCTGATTAACCATAAACAAGATAAAATAAAATAAAATTTTCTCAGGCCTTCAACATGAAATGCCATCCTTTTAAGGAAAGATTTTTTTCTAAAAATTAGCACCTTAACTCTCAGGCTTCTCAGTCATAAACTTCTCTTTTCTTATATTTCCCACCTTGCTGCACCTACTTTTTCTCTGCCAGTGCATTTTACTCTCTGTATAGTTCTCTTCCTAGTCCTGTGCAGCAAGAACCTACTCTCTCTTATTTGAAATACTTTTCAACTCACCTATTGCAGAGCCCCCATCAAAATGCATAATTTCATTGCAAACACTGAAGTGCCATTTACTGCAACATTTGACCAGTCTTTGAGCTATTAATTCTAAAGTGGTCAGTTTTATAGCTTTGTAATTCACTGGGAGTAAAATTAAATTGCACAAGGAAACTGAAAAGCCAAAAAAACATTTTCTATTTTTCAGTTTTCAAATTTGAAGCTACTTGCTTTTATTGGTCTTGATCCTATTCTGTGACCTAGTCATTATAATCATCTCTTTAGCCTCCTTGACTATGGTCTACAGTAATGGTCCTCTAGGTCCTTCATTAGTAAGCTTTCCAGGACAACTTCAATGTGTCTGCCACCATGCTGAAAGAGTGCATATTCTGATGAGTAAATGCTCAGCTCCTGCTTATAAGATTTAGTCGGGAATCCATCAATCCTGGTAATGCCGCTTGTATATTTTCCAAACAGTGAAGTAACAAGGTTTGGCCTATAACAATGAAAAAGGAGTTCTATAGAAATGAGTACCAATGTAGATGCTCCTTAATAAATAAGGAAACCCCTCTTCTGCTAGCTGCTTTCTAATTTGAGAAGGAGCTGGTTCATGGATTCTAGCAGAAGAAAATCAGTACATAAATCATATACAGTTGATTAAATAACTAAAGTTGCAGCCTAAGTACTAATTTTTTTTGGCATGAATAGAAGTAATTTCTGCTGTAATGCTAGTATTTCAGTCCTGTGTAATTCTTATTGTGTAAGTTTACATGAAATAACTTTTTTTCAGACTTCCGTATTCTTATGTCCCTTTTTTATTTTAAATATCAAAATGAAGGCTAATACAGTGCAATAATCACCATAGGAAAGAACACAGTAATGCTACATTTGGAAATTGAATTTACAGTTGTTTCTTTTTGTCCAGTTCTCTGCCTACCTCTCTATTCACACCCTAGTCCCAGTTATAGTAACATGTTTCTTGTTAGGTATAAAATAAAACGGTGTTTATGGCCTAAGTATAAAATTGAGTGAGCTACATCAATAAACGTTTAGAAATTTATACTTAAATACATTAGGTTTTGCATAAAACTTGAAAAATATCTTTTTTATGATACTGCTGCTATCTTTGCATTGTTGAATCCTATTTGACAAAACCATCTGAGAACTACATTTATTTTTTTTCTAAAATGTTGATTCTTTTCATGCAGAGAGGTTTTGTTGGAGGGAGGGCAGGAAATATACAGTTGAATTTCTTTTTTATTTTTTTTAAGTTTTCTGGAAAATCCTAAGACATTTATCTTATTTTAAATGTCAAGTACAATTGAACCATTGAGACTGCTTCATATGAATTTTGTGAGTCACAAAAAAAAAGAGAAATGTAACAGTTTTAGAATTAAAACATTGCTAAAACATTTGTGATTCTGCATTTAGTGGACTTGATGTTTCAGCTTCCATTATAAACCATATTTATAGAGGTTTAGGTATATGACTGAAAAATAAAATTGGTTTGAATGAAAAAGTAACATGAAAACTCTAGTGCTTGCAATGAAGTTGGCTTTTCACATAAAATTTTGAAAAGGAAAACTGGCTATTTATCCTGTATTAGCTCAGGGTCTTCCTTAGTGTTTCTGTAACTCAAAAAGATAACTATGAACATTGATTTTTTTTGTTTGTTTATTTTACTTCTTGAAATATTTCTTCCTGTTTCACTCAGTATGTTAAATAATCATTGGCAATGGAAGTTCCAGTCATAAATCAAGAGATTGACAGATTTTAGTCTTAAGGATTTGCCTAGCTGTTAAAAGACTGGAATAATAGAGTTGTCTTTACTGGTTACATGTCTGGTACTGCGAACAATTATTTTCTAGAGAATTAAGGGTAGAATATGATCCTCATAGAGCTGTCTTTGAGGCTGCATTATTGCACTATGTTATTGACCAGTGCTTTTAACATGCTGAGCAGGCATTACATCTTGGTGATGATATGTTTTTCAAACCAGCATAAAAATATCCAAAGTTGGGTTCAATCATATATGTGGACCTCTTGGGAGGCAAAGGCAGATCCTAACTGGTCGTTCACATGCAGCTCAGGGATCTAACCCTTTTTAAACAGTTAGCCTGGATTTGCTGGCCAGGCTAAAGTGCTAACGGATGAGTAAATCAGGAGAGGAAGAGAAAGGAAGCTTTTCAACTTGACCTGTATCCTTCTATGTACTACTTTCCCTTTTCTAAGTTTATTTGACTGTGTTTGCTGACCAAAGAATGTGGATCATTCTGCTGGCAGGAACTATAAACCACTCTCACTGTTATATGCTACAGAAATGATATTGTGCTGGTAACACTAGTGTCAGATATTTTTATTAAATCACTGCCCATGAACTCTTTCTTAATAAATCCTCATGGAATTCTTTTAGTTTATTTCTTCCCAGAGAAATTAACCATGCATTATCATTGAAGGGTTATATGTTAGAATGACTATCAAAATCGTAACAGGTATTAAAAATGTTTCATATATTGATTTTAAAGGAATAACCTTTAGAGCAACGTTTTTGAAGTTTAAAATTCATGATTGTTATGGGTTTACTTATTGATTTAGTTACTGACCTTCAAACTATCATTAAAAACAGTTTCATTAGGGGGGTAATATTCTCCAGTAATCAAGGTATCATTTGGGTTGGCTTTTTACTGTTACTGAAGGTTTTCTTAAAAAGTTTTAACTCCACAGTCTAATCTTTTTATACATGACACTGCCATCAAGTGGCTATTGAATAAAACCTCTGTGTTATCCATCTTTAATTTAAATGATAGCCTTGTTTTTAATTAACAGTTTGGTTTGGAAGGAGGGAATATCCTATACATGTAGCTGGTAGAAACAAATTCAGTTTATTGCTCTCTGGACCAGATTTGTAGATGTAGATGCTTAAAGATGCTTTGAAAGATAGAGATTTCAGTGACATTAAATTCCATTGGCATTAATTTTTACATCAACTTCAACAGCATTGGAAACCTCTGTGTTCACCTTGTGGACTTTCCTGAGTGTCCACTTGCATTTTCAGACACCTTAATACACAAGTAAATCATCCCTTTTAATGGCTCATTTTAATTCATTCCCACAATATGGATGTAGTCTATAGACTTGGTCAAGGATTTCAGAGGCCTGAATTAACATGGAGCCTAATCTTCCAGAAATTTTTCCCTCAAATCAAGAAGCTGATGAATAAATAAGCCCATATCTTTATGACAACCCAACAATTGTGTCTGTTAAAGTAGACAAAACCGTAACATTTTCAGTTTTCGGGGAGGTAAAGCAGACACCCCAGCACCAAATGACCTTTTGCAGTTCCTCACAACCCAAATATTGGCATTCATCAACAAATCTTCAGTTCAGTTCTAGCAGTATGGGGCTGTTAAACAATTTTAGACAAATAATGATAAACGCCCCCATTCTCCTGAAGATCATTTGCCTTCTTTCACCCTCTAGAAATGATAATGGAAATTCACATGCACATTTGCATTTGTATTTACTGTGTTTGAATTAAAGCTGCAAATAGCACTGATTCACTAATAACTGGTGAAAGTGTATCATTATTGAGCTACAAAACCTTCAACAAATTAGTGGAAATTGCAAATCACCTTGAAAATTGCAGGCTCTTTAGTCCTATATATAGTGCTGAGAAAACTGCATAAATAGCCTTGTTGCTTAACTCCTTCTTTTGAAAAAATAGCTTTCTTACTAAATTTTTTAAATGCACGGCGTACTAATGAAGGCATGGCTAAGCGACATCCTCATTTTTGGGGGGCTGTATTTTGTTTTCTGTACATTAACTTTAACCAGTATATTACTATTTTTTGTTCCTTCCCTTTAATATAATACTTAGAATCATACACTCTCCACCTCTGCTGTTAAGCAAATGGTTTGGGCACTTTTCTCTTACACCCCAAAATTGCAGTACAAGATTTAGCATGTGCTGGTTCTTTTTTGTAGTGAGATAATGAATTCTTAAATATTTCTAAAATATACGCACCCCTGATGTTTTCCTCCAAAATTGCAGCCTAATTAGAAGAAAATATTTCATGAAAAGGAAAAAAAAAACACACCATGTATTTGTTCACTATTTGTTTGATTTTGACTATTTCTGCATATCTCTGAATCCAAACCTAGTGTATGTCACATGTCATGAAGAAAGATGTATGGGACCTGATCTTCAGCTGGTATAAAATTTCATAGCCTCATTGTCATGGAAATCCACTCTAGCAGAGTATCAGATGCATTTCGCAAAAAAGGTAGGGTGATTTCTACAAAGTGCTAGATGCTCTTCTATCCCACAATTCCACATTACAGCTGCATCACTGAGGTAAACCTGATTGAAATAAAGGAACATGTTTCAGCTTAACATAGATTAGAAATAAAAAGCAACTGTTTTAATTTTGTCCATCTTGCTAATGTTGGAGTCATCATTAATCTTGTGATGAGTGATTTATTATAGTTTTCTGCATTCAATAGATTTTTTTTTTTTTAAATTGCAAAGCACAGCAATCTTTTTACACATAAAGCTTCATATAGCAGCTCTACTACTGCAGTACAACTATGGAGGAACAGAATTTACACTCAGATTTTTTCTCCTATATTTGAAGTCACTTTGCTTATAGGAATAGTAAAAGCTTTTGTGTACTAGCACACCCTCTAGGTATTATTGCTAAAAGAAGTTAAAAAATGTAACAAAAGTTGTGAATCTCCCGTGACACAACTGCTACTGTTAGCTGGCAGGTGACTTTTACTAGAAAAGCTTTTCTATGATTTTCCAGGTTGGTTTCTTTCTAGGGCTGAATAACCTCTGAGATGTCCATCATTAGTTTTGTCCAATAATGGAATTTGAAGTAGCAAAGAATTAAGTTTCTGTTTGTCCTGCCTCAAGGTTACAGGCTTGATTAGTGAGGAAAAAGTCCCTTTCATTTTCTCTTCCTTTTTAAAATTTCTTCTAACCCACCACCTCTGTTTTTCCTTTCATATTTTCTTGGTATTATTATTAATGTATCTACAATTCTTGCTCGTGATTTTCATTTCACTCCACCACCCCAGTTTAGGTCCTTTTGCCCATGAGCACTGTACCGACATTTGGTAACAGCTTGCCAGTCTTGCACACCAAATGATGAAAGATCAAGTATTACTCCTTTTTATTACAGCTTCTTCATGTTGAAACCATGGGGACTCAAATACACCCCCCAAAAGCTATGAAAACATTAATGTTCTTCTGTCTGAAGCCCAGAAAACAGTTTTGTTTCCTTCTGTTTCCTTGTCCTCTCTATCAAGTTCTCCCTGCTGCTCGGTCAGTTGAGCAGTGGATACTTCATGCTTTTAAAGCACTATTTAACAAAAGAAAATGAGTCATCTTGCTATACAGTTCTTTGCATGGTCTTGTCGCTGTTTTGAATTAGTTGTTTGTTAAATATGCTAAACATATGTAGGAACCAAATGCACCTGGAGGTACCATCATTTTCAACATCAAATTGAGTGCAAGTGAATTCAAACGGATGATAGTCTGCTGCCTGTCTTCTCTTCTTACTCTGTTTTATTAGAGAATGCAATGTTTGAGAAAGTTTTGGCATATGCTGAAGTTTGTTGAACCTCAAATATTTGCCCCTTAAATATTGTGATCTTGTAGAGATCATTACATACTAAGTTTCTACATTACAAATGTACACAGAGTAATAAACAAAAACTATATGTTTGATTGCTCATGATACTTGGTTACTCATGAGACTGAAGTAATAAGCATGTGTTCCTCATCAGTACTTGCATACAGCTCTCTAATAATAATGGAAACTGTATGTATTAAACAGATGTGACAGACCATACTTAGGACTTGAAAAAGGTTTCTGCTTTGCAAGACCTTCTCCGTAGGTGAATTCCAGTTTTCTGGGTTTCATGTTGGAGTGGTAATTTAACTTCATAATGTGTAAATGTAAACCAACTTGTGATGATGTGACTAACTGAAAATTACTTTTCATAGCTGCTACTTTTTCAGCTGGGATGCAGAAGTTGCCTTAGATTAAACTTGAAACTTCTCCAGTGACAGTAAAATGCTGTCTAAAATAACTAATAAAATGCAGCTGGGAGCAGAATAAAAGATGGTTTTAGACAAAAGGAGGCATTTTTTTCAAAAAGGTAGTCCCTATACAGAGGCTAACATTTATATGAATGACTGAAGAGTATGGAATAGGACCTACCTAACTTAGTCTAGGCAAGATATTGTATTTCATGAAACTTCCACTTGACAGTTAGTGGCAGTGATGAAAATTTAGAACATAAAAATAGTATGACAAAACCTATTAAGTAGATTTTCTATTGTAGTACTTTTTGGTTGTTTTGATGGGGGAAAAAAAAAAAAGAAGCAAATATGTAGCTTTCCTCTACTTTTTTTGTCATAAAATCTACTCTGCTGTATGACAGACCCCTAACCAAAACCAAGTAACGTTATGATTTTTTACCTAATATAGTCAAGAGTCTGTAGGCAATGGTCTTTTCGGCCTTCATAGATGTGCAATAATAGTAAATAATAACTAAGCTTCGCTATCTGTTGCTTCTTCAGGCAGTTGTTCAATTTGCAAAGAATAAAGGATCCTAAAAAATGTTCCTCTGATGTCTTTTATTGGGTTTGAAGGGAGAAAACTCTAGACAGACAGTATTGCATGGAGACTATAATAATAGCATTATGAAGAATACAGTAATAGTATTGTATATGCTGGGTCAGTTGTATGTTATATTTTGCCTAAAGGCAATTTATAGGTGGATTTGTAGTATGCACTTAAAGGATTTAATTTCCAAACTTTCTAGTGTCATAGTTTGGAAACACAGCTATTTTGATGTAGGATGCACCAAAGTCCAGTAATTTCTCCCATACTGCCAGGTTTAGTTTTGGCTGTGTCTAAGTGCCTAGCTATGGAAATGGCTGCTAAGGAGAATTTTTAAATCATCAATGTATGCAAATCCCACCTGCCTCTTTTTTAGACTCCAGAGCCTGGAGTGGAACCCAAGGCACAGAATTTTAGTCTCCTGATGTAGCTGGTAGGCTTTTCTGCTTGACATTAACAGTGAATACCATCATGATTCCTAAATGAGGTGATTTCAACTGTATGTTGTTAAAAGGCTGGTAAACAGGCTATCCCCCAGACAAGAGTAGTGCATGCATCTGTGCTGTGTCAGCTGTACTTAAACAGGTGAGACTGAAAAAACAGAAAGTGGTAACTTCTCTCCATTTTGGTTGTGTAGGGTCCTTGTTCTCTAAGAGAAATTTTTTGTCTGAAAAGTTTATATTAAAAAGGGAAAATATTTAAAGAGTCAACACAGCACTGACTTAAAGGCATATGCATTGGCAGAGTGATTGGTTATTTAAGCTTTGCAGTGAGGCAGGTAGTTTTAAACTCTAGACATTAGTGCTTCAGACTTTGTGAAGCATACAGTGAAAAACTGAATCTGATGCCCTGTCTCTCCAATTTACATAAAAACAGCACTTAAACCAACCACAGATTTATTCTGGATATTCAATAGAGACTTGTTTAATATTTATTTCTACTGTAAATGAACATTACAAGCAAACAGAAATTGTAGTTCAGTTTAGCTAATTTCCCATTAAATGCTCTCTTTGATTCTTTCACCATTGCTGCAAAGGTGGATCTCAAACCATTTAATGATAATTAATAGTGTTCGTATGAATATTTTATTTATTACTTTAAAATTAATAGGAATATTATCTGCTGCACTTTTAGATAAACTAAGATTTAGAGGACCAAGGCTTGACTGTGCCAGTCTTTCACATGCTTTTTGAGCCTTGTGAATTAGTATCAGCTGAAATCTGGGACAGAGGAGGTTAAGTTATATATCCAAGATTACCCATTGAGCTAGAAGCAGGGTCAGAATAAACATTGAGAAGCTTGATTTCTAGACACCTCAAAATGCTGTATCACATTCCTTGCTAGACTTGCTAGCATCTCAGTAGCATGCAATACAGCAAATAGAATTTGTTTGCCATCCATCTCATATTTAGTGCTAAGTATGAAACAGTTATTAATGCTTTTTTTAATGTTTCGAGGGGTGCATTAACAAGAGTCTTCACCATTTTCTTCTTGGTTTTGTTTGTTTGTTTTTTTCCTTTCTTTCTTTCCTTATCTTCTTTAACCTTTTGTAAAATAAAATAATAACAAATAAATGCAGAGAAGTTATTTACCCACAGAGGCAAAACTGGAATATATCTCCCTTGTTCAGAACTACAAAAGTGATTATGATGGTGAGAGCAGAGAGCTAACCGTGTATGAGGTCAGGGAAGGGATCTTATGTACCAAGGCTGACTTTGACTGAGAAAATAGTAGGATGATGTTTGACACAAGAATTGCATTTTTGTTTGGCAACACAATAGGATCCTCTTCCTTGATGGATTCTCAGCACTACTCAGTATAATAACATGATAATTGGTCCCAAAGATGGAATGAATAAGATTGGATGGTGGTCTTTGGGGGCCCAGTTGTGTTATATCTAATCTAATTATGTTTGATACTGACTTTTTAATACATATGGTAGCTATTTCCTTGGCTTGGAACTAAGGCGTCTATGCAAGCTTGATGTTTGCTTGGTCTCTGTTCTAAAAGCACACAAATTTATTCTTAAGAGAAACCCCAGCTATATCTGTCTCATGTCATGCTTTATTCTAATTCAAAACTAAAACTGATTTGTTCCAGAAGATGTCTTGAAGCATAAATATGTTGTGGCTTGTGGAAATGTGGGAGGTGTGATGGAAAGAGCAAATGTCTATAGATTGTACTTCAAAAAAACACTGCAACTTGCTGCAGAAAAGACATAGTAAGTTATTGCTGCCTTGGAGCAACAATCCACAGCAGGCATTCACCCCTTTGCATGGGACAATATAAACATTTTAGTGGATTTATGAGTATAAAGGAGCATCTGGAGATGATAAGATTGTGTAAGACTAATTTTAGAGTCTGAATTAAACTAATTCCTTAGCTACAAAAGTCGCTGCCATGTTCTATGCTCTTGTTTAAAAGATGTATACGGACTATGGCAATACCAGATTTTCCCAACCAAATGGAATAGAAAAATCGAATGCACTACTTATTGGTAGTGGAGTGGTGGGCACTGGCTTACTCAGAGGATTATGAAAATCCTTCATGAAAGATATTTTTGCAATCAACCTTTCTGAGGCAAGTTTCTTCTCAGCTGTTAGCATCTGGGTTCCATTTCACCATGAATAGGTGACTGTCTCTTGAATTTATTTATGTTTCTCACGTTTTAATAGAAAATATAGCATGTATTCCTGGCTTGGGGTGGTGAGGGTGGTGGTTGGTTTGTTTGTTTGTTTTTTTATTTTCTTTTTTTTCCCCTCATATTTCACTATTGACTTCCAGCTTAAAGTAAGCATATTATAAATTAAATATTTTAATAAAATTAGTGGTGTGTAATGTACTCATGGAGTAGGTAGGGAAATAAAGTTTTTTGAAGTTAGTTTTTGTTTTGGAAATCTAACTTTCTCACCTGAAGTAACTGAAATACAGTTTTATTTTTTAATTTCTTTTTTTTCCCCTCTTTTGCCCAGTGATTCTGCCTGGTGAAATTCTTCCAGCCTAACAGTGATAGTTACTGAAAGTTCAGATAGTAGAAGGCTCAACAGGTGAAAAAATGCACAGGATTGTAGTAGCTCAGAGTCTCCGTGCCAGAGTGCCATATATGACTTGGAATGTTATAATTTTGGCCATCGTCTCTTCCAGAAGTGGTTGATGCACAAATGGAAGCTGAAAGTTGTTAATCACCTCACAGTGCTAGCTGCACAGTGGTCCACATGTGTCATTTTCTGGGACCTTGTGGCAATATGCTCATGGCTTGGGGATGTAAAGGATAAAATCCAGATTCCTTTCAAATCCATTAGAACTTTACAATTGACTTTAAGTGAGGAATCATTTGGCCATGCAGTAGTGGGCCAAAATTATGGTACTAAACATAGAAGAAATGCTTGTGTGCTAACCGAATAGTTGAAACTAAAAAGCAAACAAATAAAACATTTGTATGATATGTCCAATATGCTTTCTACCAGCTCCTCATCAAAACAAAGGTTTATGACCAGTGAAGCCTACTTTCCTATGGATTCATTTCTTGAGGTTAATTGAGTATTGGTATTTAAAACAGTGAATGTGTCTGATGGAAGTTTTACTGTGAAGTAATGAAGTGGTTAGAAGGTCTTTTTCATTTTCTTCTACAGGTTTTCTGTATTTGCTCATAAGGATGCTGACAAAATTTTTATCCTCTGTGCATTTGACCTACATTTTATATGGGACAGGCATTTCAGAGCTACCGAGTTTCTCAACAATAAAACTTCTGATCTTAAATTTGATCAATACTGACCAATGATTTGAAGGTATTTTAGATGGCATAGATGTACAGAGTGTAATTACATACACAGTCAGCTCCCTAACCTCAAAATCAAGGTGAAAAAAATGAATGTGTTATTTCTAACAGAGAACCCTTTTAGGAGCAATGAGAGACTTTCTACAACAGGAACTGCAAACATGCTTAGCTGTACTAATGCTTCATTTATAGGATAATAAGAATTCTAAACAGTTTTTAGAAGGAAGGAGATTTGTATTCATCAGCAAAGCTCTACTAGTTACCTATTCCAGTGCTTCTCTGCATTGCCCAAGGCTAACAAAAGTTTGTTTAAAAGCCAAAGAAATGCCAGATACCACCTCCCTCTCCTGCAGCCACCCTGGAGCAATTATGACAAGAGTATTTAACTTACAAATCAAAATGACTCTAAGACGACCCACCCTCATAATCTGAAACAGGAATAAATTTTCAATTAGTTTTCCAAGAAGGAGAAGTTGCATGAGCTTTCTTATAATTATACTGTAGTTGAATGAAAAACCTTCCTGTTCTGCCTTTGAGTGTATAGTCTTGTCTTGTTGATGTCAGTGTTTTAAGCTCCTATCCACCATAGTTTATCCACATCCTGATCCTGTCCTGTCTTGGATAAGTTCTGTGCCGGCTTCATTGAGAACAATATCATTCCCTTGCTGTCATTCTCAAATTGTGTTACTAAATTATTTATCTGTTGATTTGGCCATATTACCACCTTTTCTGCCTCAGGGAATTGGCAAAGCTTCACTCCAGCCTATATATACCTTGTTTCTCATCTTGTATTTTTGTTCTTTTCCAGCCATGCTAATTCAAAATTGTTAATGTCTTTCTAGACATATTGTTGCAGTACTGCCTTTGTTGTCTGCTGCAACGTGAGGTGTGAATTTACAGGGCACACACTTTCCTTCCTGAGGAGTCACATTTTCAAGTTCACCTTATGATAAATGCATGCTGTGTTCCTTAGAGACGGAAGAGAGGGGCTGTAAGAACTGTTGGCTGTATCTCATCTGTCTGCCATTTTAAGATTCAGACTGCTCAGGTGTATGTAACTGCCTTTCTTGTCACTTCCCCTTTAGTTTAAATGTAATTGCACGTGGTTGCTTGGTGTTTCAGATACAATGCAAGTCTCCTCTTCCATTTCAGTTCTCATATTAGATAGGAACACTGGGCATTCCTTGTGCTAGCCATTGCTCATTTTGTTTGCAATCCTTATTCATTTTATGGTGCATTAAGATTTTTTCCAGGATCTTTTCTTCTTAAATTGTCAATATACTTGAGGAGTGGTGAAAGGGGTAGGTAGTTGGCGAGATCTGAGCTTGTGCGATATCAGTGACTTCCACTGGTTTCTGGTAGCACTATGTTGAACAGCTTGTGCACATCAGTCAGTTCACAACAGCCTAAGACTGAGCAACAGGCTTGGCTTTCATGGTTTGTTTTACTTTGTTTTCTTTTTCTGGTTTTGTTTGTTTGGGATTTTTT
The DNA here is from genome assembly GCA_024611175.1 of Megaceryle torquata. Classification (NCBI taxonomy): domain Eukaryota; kingdom Metazoa; phylum Chordata; class Aves; order Coraciiformes; family Cerylidae; genus Megaceryle; species Megaceryle torquata. The sequence continues at coordinate 12,579 of JANIJG010020279.1, read as the reverse complement.
CTCCATCATCACTGTTGAGTATACATATTGAATTGGAGATACCCAGCAGTGCTTACTGAAGGCATTCAGATGTCAGGAGCCAGACCTTCCCCTTGTCCCTTACTCTGTATCAAGATAAGTCACACACTTTTATATTAAATAAAAAGGATTGGGTTCCCACTCTTTGTCTTGGTTTTAGATGGAGGTATTCTTCTGATTTCTGTACTGAACAAGGAAATTATCATGACATGCAGTTGTTAGGAATAGCTACCAACCCTCCATGGCAGCATGAGAGGAAACAAAGTTTTGGCTTAAGTCCCGTAACTGAGTTTAGGTGCAAATGATGCAAAACTGTAGTGCAGTGTTGGATTATGTTGCACACTTAGTACTTCAGAAGCCTCCATTGTGTTGTAACGTGTTGCTGCAGTTCTTCTTTGGCTTGCTTTAAATTAGAAAGAACATGCCAGCCTCCATCCATATACCTATTACTAATAATGCTTACTTTTTTTTCTGTCTCATATACTTTCATGTGTAAATTTGCTATAGAATTCCACCCTCAGTTTTAACCTATAATAACTTCATTGCTTACAGTGCAATTTGCACTGATGTAATTTAGATCAGAATCTGGATGCATATGTAAATGTGTGCATGTATGCACACATGTAATGCCTACTTTCTTACATATCTATCTGTCTATCTACACACTTTCATTTTACAGTTAAAAATGAGAGGGAGAATCTGTTGATTTCTTTTATGCTAAACAGTTTTAGAGCAACTAACAAGAGCAAAATAAATAATTTCAGGTTGTAGATGGGTTTTGGACTTCTGCATGCACATGCACACCTTTACAGTGTATTCTGGTTCTTGTCAGTAACAAGCAGAAAATTCTCCCCTTTCACCGGACTTACAATGCTGAATTTTTTTGTGAGCCTCAAATCTCATTTTTGTTTCACTTTGGGGAAAATGGAGGCAGAGATGTTTAAAAAGAGAAAAAGAAAAAAAAAATAGAAAAAAGGGAAGAAAGAAACCCCCAAAACAGCAGTCCCCCCACCCCCTGCTTCTATACCACCAGTCCAAACATGGAACGTATTTTAGCAGAAGTGCCCCAGCTCTATCATATGTGCTGTGCAGAGTCATCATGGCCATGGTGCATAGCTGAGAGCCGGAAAGCAAACAGCTGCTGTAGCCTGATTTGAGTTAAAATAGTGTCAGTGTTTAGTCTGGCGCAGTGCTTCAGGAGAGATTGGCAGCTGGGTCAAACAAAGTCATTCCATTGGCTCCCTTCCCAGTAAGCTTCTGCTAGTATTTAGGTACTAGTGCAGCCTAGGCCCCTTTTCTCAGGGATAGCCTAACATCTGACCGCACCCTCTTTGCTTTTTAAAAAATGCCTTTTCACTCTTTAAGATAAATCCTCTATTATACAATCTGCCACTAATTGTGTATTAAGACTGTTTTTCTCTTGAAAGCTGACGCATCCTGCTCTCAACGTGGTGTAGAAAGCAGGCTGTTACAGTGCTGGATTAATAAAAGGGGCCTTTATGGTTTGTGAAAGAATATCTCTGTGCTTAGGCAGGAAACTTTTTGATCCACAGAAAAGCCAGACGACATCTAGGTAAGGCCATGTATCAAATCTGCTTTTATGGGATAGTGGTGCAGTGAGCGCTGTTAATTGCGATTGCTTAATGTTTGCATGCCCGTTTTGATAAGCTTTTTAGAAAGTTTAGGAAATAGCTGCTCCCGCGTTTTGAGCTCTTTCTCTCCTCCCCCTCCTCACTCCTCCTATGCCTCTAATGCTTGCAAAATCTCTTAATGATCTGCTTAGTTTTTGCTGAAATATGCGCGGGTGCCTCGCTTCTTTTTGGAGAGGGGTTTCTTACAGAGGCGTACGGCAGAAAGTTCTGCTGTCGGACCCAAATGCTGCTGAAAGTGGAGTGGCTGGGGAGAATTCACAGGGAAGGCTTTCGACTGTTACAGACTGCCTGTGCAATCATTTAAAAGTAGTTGAAAACTGCTTTGAATTAACAAGGGTTTAATTACGGAAAAGTTTAATGTGGCGATGGAAGGAATATTAAGTAAGTTGTCTTTGTCTCATACTTTTTAATTTTAGTTGTTGCTTTAGCCTGTTGGGTCACATTTTTTGTCAGCGCTGAAGGCTGCCATGAATTGGTAATGAGGGCCCCTTTTGCACATGATTTTGGCACTTGGCCAAAATCAACTTCCCAACGGCAAGCTTTCTCTAAAAGAACCTGAAGCATTTTTTTGTGATTAGGAATCATGTCTGAAAGCTGCCACAACCAGTTGTGTAGGCATGTCAAAATGACTTTATACAGTATATCTGAAGAATATTCGGGGGGGGGGGGGGGGGGGGGGGGTGGTTTTTCCCCTCCCCCCCCCCCCCCAAACCCCGCCCCCCCGCCCCCCCCCCCCGCACCCCCCCCCCCCCCCCCTGGGGCCCGGGGCCCCC
>JANIJG010020279.1:0-10036 GCA_024611175.1 Megaceryle torquata | reverse complement strand
TCTGCACAGGCAGGTGTGGTTTGGGCGGTGTTGTCTGTTTCTTCCTTGTGTACCAAATTGTTGCTATTATCATTCTAAATTTCCTCAGTTTACGCACCTCAAAAAAACAGGCTATGGGGAGCTAAGGCATAATGAGGATAGTTGCTACCTTTATATTTTTAAACATGCCAAAGCAGCCCTAATTGTCACATTTAACCAGGATACTGTATTAGGGGTTGCTTAAAACACTTGTGGATGTAAAACAGATGAATCTTTAAACTTTTAATCTCAGTAAATTATGCTCAGTAAACAGTAAGTAATGACATTTTTGAGAAGTTTCTTTGTCTGAATTGTGAGAGTTAAAGTTTCTGATAGAACTATTTAAAAAATACATGCCTAGATCCATTGGGGGGGCGGAGGGGAGGGGGCAGAATTTTCCATTAATATCTTGGATGTGCCTTTGAATTTACCCCAATTCTTTGAAATCCGGGTATGGGTCTGATCTGTGAGACAGGGAGCAGGAGATGGGTTCTCCTTTGTTGTTAAAAAGGAGAAAGGGAGTTAGTCCAAACATTAAGAAGGAGCTGCAAAAGTTCACATTTTGAGTGTGCTCAGAGTTTCGAAACTTGTGGAGATCATCATGCAATAAATGAGTGATTATTTCTCACTGATATTATATAAACAAGTCTGTCACTGTAAGTGAATACATTATTATTGTACACTTGAATGTCTTGTGAATTTAATCTGTATTTAACAAAGCAACCGAGCAACTGGAAATTAAGGACCTTCTATTATGTGCTGTGTATACTCTACCTCAGTGTCTTTTCCATGTGCATTCAACATAAAGACAAAATGCATTAGGCGGCATATTTGTTAGGTTTTTGATTTTACATAACAGCACTTCTGGCTATAGCCAAGGAGTAGCTTATCCATCCATATATGTGGTGTTTACTAATAAGCAATACCATACTTTAGAAGCAGTATCGATGTGGAACAGACCTTTTCGCACCTTCCCCTGCCCCCCACCTCCCCCAGACTTGATTCCTTTTGCAGTAGATCCTGCTGTTAAAATGGGCTTTGCAGGTATTGTCTTTCCTCTGTTAAACCTTGCATTTTTGTAAGGTGTTTGCGTGTGTGTTTGTGTGGTTCCTTAATTACATAATGCAAGACATAGCTAGCTTGGGAAAAAAGTTGAGCTTTTAGACTCTTTAGTATCTGTACTTTCATATAACTTGCCTTGGGGAGTTCATTGTTACATTGCAATATTTGAAAGTCTCCTCCAAGTTTATCTATAACACGTTGTATTTACAATGAAAGAATACAAGCAAGATTAACGTGTTGACAAAAAAAAAAAATATAGATGAAGAACATTAGTAAAATAAAACAGATAGGACTCAGCTGCATTTTTCTGGGATTTTAAAAAAGTTTTACAGCAGGGACAAATACTAGCTTTACAGCAGGGACAGTTAAATCCTATTTTAATGTAAAGCACTGACAGAAAATGACCATACTGGGTGCTAAAATAAATGTAATAGTAGAATTTTTGCAAATCGTTATGGAATTTATTTGCTGGTGCGTGGAATTAATTAATCCGGAGTTACTAAATTAGCTACAGTCAATTTAAGATATGCATATACCCATCTAGTTAATGAAAACCTAATTTTAACATGTTTTACTGTGATATTCTTAGTTTTGCCTTGAAGGTTTTACTGTAAATTAATGAATACAAGCTAGTGCACTACTTCTAGAGGTTTTCATTTCTGTTTGGTTGGTGAAGGACTGCATTATAAATCACAGCAAGTTATGCTTCAAGAACTTTGTGAGCAGTTTCTAAATCCAGAGTCAAATTTTGTCTGATAGCATGCCTGAAATGTAAAATCTAATATATAATGTAACAGCAAGTTTTGCTGAAAAACTTAAAACATTATAAATTTGGCTTTTGATTGCAGACACCTTTTTCTTCATCAAAAAATCTGTTGTCTGTATGAACATAAAAAAAAGTCATATTTTCATCAGATAAATCAGCATTCTGTACTCCTAAGTATAAAATGTATAGATAGTATATCTGTTTTGAAATCCCATACCGGCAGATTAATGTTTCTGTTTATAGTTAAGTTGATAAATAAGCGGTTAGTTGCTTGTCCTGAGACTACGAAAGGTGAAGGATAGTAAGTATTCTCCATTATGACATTTTTATTTTTAACTGCCTTCAGGAATAACATGCCTCTAATCTTCCTACTTGGAGGGCTTTATGTTTTCTATTTGTTTGCAAACATAGCATGCAAGAGTTCAATTATAAAGCTTAATGTTGTAATTTTGTATCTTAGAATTTACTCCATAGAACCGTTGAACTGCCAGTTACCCGTTTCAGTGCAGTAAGCCAATTTATTCTCCATTCAAAATAAAAATTCTTGCTTTGTAGTTGGCATTTTTCATGACCATTAGACATTAATATATCAAGTTTTAGTAATGCAGTGTGATACGTATTGTTATATATTTGAATAAAAGTTACAAATGAATTTATAAAATACTTTCACTTTATAAAACAAACAAACACCTAAACAAATAGTAGAACACTTTCAGTTTATCAAGAAAACATGAGGTCTTGTAAAAATAGCTTTATTCCACAATAGATTCTACTGGAAGTTTTAAAACTTTAGAAATGAAACAGGGTTGTTTTGTTTTGTCTTGTGAGGGTTTTTTAGCAAGCATTTCATTCATATGAACTAAGCACTTTGTTCTATATGTTCTAAATTCCAACAATGAGATAAATAAATTGCTGTATTGGATGGAACATAATTATTGAATTTTGGCAGAACTTCAGTGAACTCTGCCATGAAAGATTAATGTGCACAGTGTGCTCTTAGATTCTAAAGTAACAAAGTAAGATAAGGGAACTGTATAACAGGCTCCAACCTTTGTGGTTTAGAGAAAATAGAAAACCATGGGTAAATGTTAACTTTTGGTATAAACTGCTAATGATAATGTTTTGTCATCTGGGTGATAAAAACTACAGGAGGAGACAAGAAAATCCAATTTAAAATAAATTCTCTCCATTTCTTTCTTGTACTGCTTCCCATTTTTCAGTATTAGAATAGCCACTATTGCTCTGTATTCCTACGAAAGAGACTGTAGCAGGCAGACTACTTGCAGTATCCAGTAATGTACTGTGCTAATGAAATCTCTATCAGCTTGTCATATGTGTTTTTTCACTACAGTTATGATTTTGGTTTCTGATTATGCTACAGTGATTTCAGACAAGTAAAATTGCATTGGCTGGATAAGGGCTACATGTATTCATAGTAGTGTTTGTTATTACTCCTTCTCTCTTCTTTCTCTACCAAACCTTGATAGTTCAAAACATTTACATCAATTGATAAATTGTAGTTCAAATCACAAAATCATATTCCTATTGGCTTTTAAATAATTGCTCTGCCCAAATAATGTTTTTAATTGAGAACAAAGCTGCATTGTCCTGTCGGTCAAGCTTCCTTGCCAGAACCAATAGGATTTCAAAGACTTTTTAGTATTTTCAGTCAGTTTGCTATAGGAGACAGCGGGCACGACACCAACCCAGCTCTGGGGAAAACGGCTGTGGCTTTGTTGGCGATACCCTCTTCCCAGGAGTAATCCCTCTGCCTGCTCAGACTCCCCAGCACCCTCTGTCTAAGCCCTGGTGTTCTCCCCCTTGCAGATGTGTGCAGCCCCAAGCACCATCCCCTGGCCCCAAAGCTTGTTTCCAATAGGTCTTAGGGATGGCAGCACGATGGGGAGGCCCTGGCGTGGCTGCCGGCGTGCAACCTGCCTGACTGTCTAGCTCTGTGGGTATGGCTCGAGTGCACCCAAATGCCTGGTGACAAAGGGGGTTAGGCAGAGAGGATACATCCATCGTGGGGTTTCTCTGTTTGCTTGTTCCTTGGTTCCAGACCGTTAACCACTGCTAAGGCCAAGTGCATTCAGCTCAGTGTTTTAAAATGGCAGGTATCCAGGATCTTGGATGTATTTCATGACTTCAAAGACTTTTCTGCTCTCCTTTCCAGTCACATCCTTAAGCTCATGATGACAGCGTTACAAGTAGGATAGTTAAAGATGTATAAGGGCAAGTGGTCCTTTGCAATCAGCAGAGACAATCCCTCTGACTTTGTGGCTCTTTGGAACCAGCATCCTGTGTCCTGGCTGTTCTGGGATGCCAAAAGCTGCCTCTTCCTCCTTAGTTCCTGATGGCACTAACCTGATTGACATTGCCATCTTCCTCAAACGGCTCTGTTGTCGTCATTGGCACTCCTTGAAGAGGAAGTTTTACTGAGTAAAAAGCTTGAACATGCCTTCTTTGCATTGTAAAGAAGCTGATGTCTGAGCACTTATTTTACCCAGTCCCAGTCTTTTCCCTTGTCTTTTTCCCCTTCTAAAAATGACATGTATCTGACCTTGATTATATCAATTTGTATCACCATTTCAAGCAGAGTTCAGAAAAAGCAGCTACCTGTTTTCTCGTGCATCCCTATTTACATACGGCATTAGATGGTGTATGTCCAAGATGAAATTAATTTACAGTCTAGGTCTATTATTTTGGTAATTAGACATTTTCTTTCAGTAAGGTTTATTTCGGGATACCTTCATCTTCATACCAAACAAAAAAAAAAGTTTATTTTTCTCTTTTGTTGAGTACTTTAGAGTGCTTCACTTTTTGTTTGCTCTGTAAGTGTTTTTAGTTGGAAAATCTTTAACAAGTTATATTCAGAATGTACTTGTATTTTGAAATAGACCATGATCCTTTTTTCTTCTTTTGGGTTTAAGCAATTAACAGAAATTAACAATTTATTTATTTTTTTTATCAATCTAAAATTGTTGCCACATATAACAAAAGAATAGGAGGGATATTATGCCTTCTTTGCATGAACAATAAATTTATTTGCAATGTGAAATCGGGTTATGCTTTTACAGCAGTGGGGTTCTGGACTGCTCATATATTCAATCTCTTAAAGTCTAACAAACATTTTTGCAAAAGTTTTAGGTATAAGCCAGTGAACATCCCCTACATTATTTTAATGCATAATAGCCGAGTGAATGTTTAAATGCCTACCAGGTGTCACATGAGAGGCTCTGAGATGACAAAAAAAAAAAAGAAAAGATGCATTTAAAACAAATCTTGCTGTTCCCTCTCTGCTGACCCAGAGATTCCTGCCTGCTGCAGAAGCAGCAGCTCTCCTGGGTGGTGGGAGACAGCAGCACTGGGACACTTCTGCGCCTTGGTGCGGCTGTGCATAGTGGTGGGGGGAGAGCAGTGGGAGGGCAGGAGCAAAGCCAAGGTATTTGCAACTGCACAGATCGGTTGTTGTTCTGCCTGGTAGAGAGGGAGCGTGGCGGCTGTCTCTGGATCCTGGACTGAGGTCTGCTTCGAGTCTTTCTCAAAGCAGGACGAGTTTCTTTCGGCTGCAATCCCAGAGCCCTTGGCAACACGCAGTGAAGTTACGTGGGCAGCGCGGGCAGCACGCTGGGAGAGGGCACGGTCCCATGAGGGATCTGTGGCTACATGAGTTACCGCAAAACTTAAGTCCTGAATTACAGGAAGAAAATACGAGACAGGTGAATTGCTTTTTTAGATGTATAACAGTGTGGAAGCTTTTCTTTCAGGCGTAATAACTAATAAGCAGATTAAATTATGCTGAAGTGTTGTTTGGGGTTTTTTATTTACCTGCACATTGTGCAGGCCAACATATCAAATTATCTTAAAATACAAATCAAATATCTTATATACAATACAAAATCAAATTATCTTAAAATCTGTAAAATTTTGTACTTTACATTTTGCAAAGTTACACTTACCAGTGTCCATTTCTATTGAGTCTGTCCCTGGGCATCCACATCTCCCAAGGGCTAAATGTTATAAATGCTTAACCTTGCCCTTATTCACTATGATATACAAAGTTTTGTGTGTCAACATTACACTCCTCCAAAATATTGAAAAATTGTTGTAAAGAAGGAAAGGATTCCACAAATATCTGAAACATTTTTTATTGGTCAGAAATGAGGAACAGTGATGTTACATTTGGGTGGGGCAGGGGGGAGTAAGGAGGGAAGATTAAGTTTAGAAAAACCAACCCAGTCATGTAACTCTCAGTGTTTGCAACCTATGAAAATATTTCTGACAGAAATATTGTTAGGCTGACAGATCACAGTTAAAATTGCTTTTTGTAATCTCCGAGCATGGCAGAAGAAGCAGAATATTTTACTGTAATAATCCTGTATTAAAAGTAGGAAAGAAGCAAATACTGGAAAGGAATTCAAATACTTAAATGATATCTCATTTGGGGGCATACATTGGTTAGCTAAATTCTAATTCCCAGACTGGTAACCATGATTGTTAATGTATATCTTTTATGACTTTCAGAGAAAGAGAAGCCAACTTTAGGAGCGTGCATATTGTGATATCCTCAGCGGTAAGTACCCTAACTGCAATCAAGTTTATTACATTTTTGTAGAGTAGAGAGGCCTTTTCAAGACCACACTTGCTGCAGCTTAGTCACACAACAGCTTCAAATGTCATTCTGGAATAATAGGGTAGTAATGTGATATACTCTATAATGAAAATCAGTGTAAAGCACAGGTGGTTGCTAGCATTTGTGTGGTCAGATATAAAAGCTTCACTATGGATACAAGCTACTGCTTTCCCACTTGAGGAAAGTATAATTAAAAGTGGTTTCCAGATGTGCTGGCACACATCTGCCGTTTCCAAAAGTGAATTTTGCAAATACAAACTGAACTGTGTTGCATTCATCATTATAAAGCTGTTGATGGGTTTTCAGGTAATAAAAAAGGTTGAAAGCATCAACACTCCCACTGTAAAACTGAGGTGTCTTTAGACAACAAACAGTAGCTTTTTATGTTCACATTGTGTTCTTCGGATTTTCTGTGAGTATTTCCTGGTTGAGCTGTAGCAAATATGCAAAATCTGTCTGGACAAAAGTTAACATTTATTTCATGAAAACATGAGAGGTGATTCCTTCCTAATGATTTTACTTGCTACCAGATAGATATAGCAAGTTTGGGCTAGCTTGTTTGTTTTCAGTGCAGGGAAAAAAATGCTACCCTAAGCCATTAGATTTCAGTTCTTTTATCCTAATTTTTAAGATGTGCAAATAGTCAGCAAACAAGATAAATATAATATGCTGAAAAATCAACTTTAATTTGTCTCAGAGCAGAATAAAGAAGAAACTCTATACTTATAGGCTTACATACTGAATCCTTAGTTGAACTATTTGGAAAAAAATAAAAATGGGAACAAATTTCAGAAAATGTGCTAGGCTTTAAAATATTATTGCAAAGAGATCACTGATCTTTTGAATTAGCTAAATATTGATTATTAAGATAAACTGTTTGGCCTAATATCCACTTGACTTCATTAGAACTAATATTTCTCCTGAAAATGTTGCTATTAAAATAAAATCCCTGTTTCGGAAGAAGCAACTCTGGACGTTTTAGTTAATGCTGCTGCTTGGAACAAGCCCAAGGGAAGAATGCTGTGCCTTCCGTCTTCTTAATGCCTCTTCTAGCACTACACCAATTAGTGGTACCTATTGTCTTCCTGCTAAATAATAAGGGAAGATTTTTTAGGATCCTAACTGTAATATTGTCTAGCATTTACATATATTTCCTTTATTTACGTCCACAAAAGTGAATTTGTAGCATTCCTTGTCAAGTGAGTCTAAACCTTAATATTTTATTTAGGGGAAATACTGCCACTGAGTAAATTAAATGTTTTCTGGGTGTTTCCTCTTAGTTGGACTTTTCCACATAAAAGTTGCTTTTTTTTCACTTAAATCTGTCTTGACTAAGCAAAATTGAGATAATTTTTTGAAGTGTGTAAATATTTGAATACTTTGCACAAGATTCAGTTAGAAAAACAGCTGCTCAGATCAAATAACTTTTAATATAAAATTGAACATGTAGCCCATAAGTGAATTTCTGGATTAACTTTTCTGTATGAAACTTTTTAAGTTGTTACAAAGGCATTGATGGATTCAGTGAGAGGTTCAAAATGAACCTTGCTAGTAAAGATGGGAAACTGTCCTATATGCTCTTGTTTTCTGTAATAACATAGTATCTCACTGAGGCCCTAGGACTGGTAAATGAAAATGTTCTGACCTGAACATTTTAATGTCTCTGAGATAAAGGGTCCAGACCAGAATATAGCATCTGATCCATGCCTGGGGCATCTTGAGGATACAAAGAAACAGATTATAATCAATAAGCAGGGTATTAATAATAGTGAAAATGCTGATTTCAACAATATTGGCTGCTACTACAGCAGCCCATTTTTTTTTTTACATTGTAATGGCTAGGTATATTATAAATGTTCTATCTCAATATAAAGACTTCAAATCTGTGCTACCAGTGACTGTTTTACAAGTATGTATTTACTAACACATGCACATATATTTAATATTAAATCACTTTTAAATCTCTGTTTGCCCAGAAGGTAGGATTTTACCACTCAACTGTTATCAGTTGTTGGGGGTTTTTTTCTGGCAAAATGCCATTTGACATCAAGCTTAGAAATGTCTACAAAAATACAGACATTCAGATGCAAAAATGTGCAAAATGTACACTACCTGGGCACTTACCTCACAATCTGCTGTAATTCAGACTTGCTAGCGGTCACTCCCCTGAACTGGTTATTTGAGTCAGAGACCAGCCCTGGCCACACCCACAACCTAGCTCACAGTTTTGTACATATCCTTTTGTGTAAAGGATCATTTTCCATAGAAGCTCAGATGGTTTAGGCAAAATAAGTATCTTACTGAAAAAAAAAAAAAAAAAAAGATTATTCAAATATTGGTGATTTTACATCCTTGGTAACTGCAGAATTCTGAGTGCTTGTTGATTAATCATATTCTAGTTGAAAAATAAAATGCTGACCTGACTGGGGGGGATGTCACACAGAATCACTATAATTGGAAAAGTTGTTAAGATTATCAAGTCCAACCATTTCCTAACTCTACCAGGGCCTATACTATACAGTCTATCCTTGAGCACCATATCTAGATGGCTTTTAAATACATCCAAGGATGGCGACTCAACCACTTCCTTGGGCAGCCTGTTCCAGGCTTTGGTAACCCTTTTGGTATAGCTTTTCTTAATGCCCAACTTAAACCTCTCCTGGGGCAACTAGATGCCATTTCCTCTTGTCCTATCAGTTGTGACTTGTGAGAGGAGTCTCACCAAAAAAAAGTCTTTTGTGGCTGTGCATCAAGGAGCATGATGAAGGCAACTTATTGTATGGCAAAGATCTTGCCTTGACTGATAGATGCAGAAGCGAAGGATGTTATCTCCCCTCAAGTGCAACAAACCTGTCCAGTGTACTAAAACAGCTGAGACAATACTCTTCTGTGCTATAAACCTCTACCAGACACAACTACAATTTTATAAGAAGCCAGTGAGCTGATGACTGAGTGGAGAAACTGTTATGCATGCATGTTACCATTGCTGCTATTTATTGCCAATTTTGCAAGGATATCCTTTTCAGAACACCTATATCCTTGTTTATGGTAGCATTCCAGAGTTCAACAAGTGCAATGCACCCTATTTCACCAAGAAAAAAAAAAAAAAAACATTTTAAACCCTTGCTTATATTACATTTTATCTCTGTTTAGAACTTTTTTCTTTTTTTTTTTTTTTTTTTTCCTTAGGACTTGTAAATCAGTCATTGCCAGCATTTCATATGTCTTCCAGATACCTGTTAAGTTAAAGATTCTGTCTGTGGCTTCACAATTACCTGCTATAAGAAAATAGTCTATAATATTAGAAATAGTTGACTAAGGCCTTGGGAAGAGTAAACCACAGAAAAAGAATTCTTTAATGCTAAGACTACATGAAAAAAAAATATATATTCTCAGTGATGAAAAAAATCAGGGAGGATAAAGAAAGTTACACTTAAAATATTTCTCAAAAAATATTCTTCAAGAATTTTCATGAAATGACTGCAGAACTTGAAGATGGATCAGAAATAATGATAATAATTATTATATAATTATATTATATAATTTTAAGAGCTCAT
>JANIJG010020278.1:92730-113513 GCA_024611175.1 Megaceryle torquata | reverse complement strand
GGAGACCTAACAGCCACCTTCTAGTACCTGAAGGGAGCTTATAAAAAGACTGGAGAGGGCCTGTTTACAAAGGCCTGGAGTGAAACAACAAGAGGCAATGGTTTCAAATTAAAAAAAAAGAGTGGATTTTGATTGGATGTAAGGAAGAAGTTCTTTACCATGAGCTTGGTAGAACACTGGAACAGGTTGCCCAGGGAGGTGGTTGAGGCCCCATCCCCGGAGACATTCAAGGTAAGACTTGACAAGGCTCTGAGCAACCTGCTTTAGTTAAGGATGTCCCTGCTCTCAGCAGTAGGGTTGGACTAGATGACCTCTAGAGGTCCCTTCCAACCCAGACATTTCTATGATTCTATGATTCCACATGTATCCATACATGCTGGAAAACTATGGAAGAGCTTGGGATAGGGTAGGTTTACATAACCAGTATAGTTATGTTCATCTCAGGCAGGAGGCTGTCTACACTTAATATCAGGCACATAAAAATGTTCCAGCTCAGATGGAAGAAGTCATCCTTCCCTTGTCTCTCAGGCATTTTCTCTCAAGGCGAGCATTCCGTTCTGTAATGTCACTAACCCCATTCATTTTGCTCCACAGTGTCCCACTGGTGTCCATAAGGGCGACAGGAAGAAAGCATTCTTGAATGCTGCGATTGGCACTATTAATGACCATGACACTGCAGTGCTGCTGTGTGCTTCAGCAGTGGTTAGCCGATCTCAAGTCCTGAATTTCTACTTTGTAAGGCAAACCAGAGGCATTCCATAGTCCGTGACAAAGCATTTTATTAAGAACTTGGGTGTTAAAATAGCATATACCAATCATAGTATCTGAGAACGCTTGATGTGCACAAATAACACAAACCAAACACTTCCTTTGTTTAAAAAAGAAAATCCACAAGCTTTTGTCCATCATCGGTTTCTAAAGCTAATAGATGATGCTTCAAAAATCACAGTAACAGATTCCCCCCCAATGGAGTAAATTAACATAGCTTTCTGTGTTAGTGGTCCTGAGGTGCTGCCTTGCATTGGCTGGAAATCTTCTCTTGTGTGGGGATGCTCCACTTTTACCCAAAGGTAGAGTGTCAGAAAGAAAGGTATGAGAACGACAGTCAGCGAAGAGGCCAAGACAGTTTAGCCATGCATCGGAGACAGCCCTAGGTCAGTGCTCCCAGTTCGACTTCTAAATTCTGAAAAAGCGTCTACCTGTTTCTCACCAGACTGTTTTCATATTATTGGTTAGACAAGCCTCATGCAAAAATCATGCCTTTAACCTATGGTCATTTCGTTGTGACTGCCTAACTGCTCAGCATTGCTCCTTTCAACTGTTTTAGTTGCTGAATTGTACCACTATGATGTATTCACATTACCATATGTCATGCACAGAAAAACAAATCGGTGAATTGAATGTATTTACAGTAGTTGAAAGACATATTGTAATGTAGCTTATACTAAAATATATACAATTAGTTGGATTAATTAAACTTCAGATGAAAATACATTAAATAAATGAATCACCACTTTTGTAAGACAATTCCCAATGTCTCTGCACATGCTTCAACAAATCCCATCTATGAGATTTGTAAGGAATGTTATTTTATTTCTTGTAATGGAGAAAAAAAAATAGTCTTTTTCATCCTATTCCACATTCAGTTACCAAAACACCAACAGATTTTCTGGCATAGAAAGACAGCAGAGAGACTGGATATAGCAGGAACTTCAGTGAGCTTGGTCCGCATTTTCTTCACGTCCTAACAAGAGGTTCTTGCTCCTCCCCATGAGTGCAGGGTATAACAGCAAGTGTCCTTCCAAGGTCAGCAGATCAGGACCTCACTGCAGACCCTGTTACTGAGGTACTTCTACCCTGCTGCCTATATTAATCAAAAACTGTTGATAGAATAAGAACTTAATTACTTCCCACTAACAAGACTGACAGTTCAGAATTATTCACATGAAAAGATTTGTTATACAGACATACACACCAGTGCTTACCCTCTGTTACCTAAAAAAAAAAAGATAACCACAAAACCCCCCCCAAAATTGGGCTAAACAAATTACTAAAATCTTAAATGTTTAATATTATGTTTATGAGGAATCAAATATTATTTATTAGATAAATATTCTCAACCATTCAAAAAATATTATATCAACAAATGTATATACTTGGAACTACTGAACTACTTCAGATACTATAAAGTTTCTTTTTTTTAAAGTTCCTATCTTTTTTAAGTGACATATCACTCCACCTTGGCTGTGGAAACATGCACTTTGGTAATTATTCAGTACAGGACAACATATATATGGCACAGAAAAAACAAAGACCACGTATGAATCTTTCTTTGACTCTTTTAACTCTTTCCTGTCTCTCAGTCATATATATAAAAAGGCCATTTGTGAAGTCCAGAAATTTAAAAAAAAGGAGCTTATCCTTTTGCAGGCACAAATAATTAGCAGTCCAAATTAACATTATTCATGGCCACGGCTAAGTGCATTTGCATTTCTAACTACCTGTCAGCAAGTAGACAAGAGTTGCATGTCCACTTAAATTGCACAATAACTGAACTTAACACTGCAACACTGATTTAATAGTGTATCTGTGAAAGTTGGAAGCAAAAGATGTGTCTAGTCCTTCAAACGTAGTCATAATGAATGAACTGGTAAAAGGTGTTTAGAAGAATGAGGATACAGGTAAGTATCTAATGGGAGTTTAAGAAGCATATTGGTGCCTCACTTCCATTAGAGTCATACAGAACAGAGGTTTTCCTCTGTAGGACAAAGCTTTTTTTATATGCTCAGCAAATAAGCGTATTTTTATTTGCACTTAAACTGTCGTTTCCCCCTGTGTAAACATGCATCACAGATCAACTCTTAAGAACAAAAATTGTCAACGGGCAGTTATGAAACATTTAAAAAAATATTTAATTAAACTTTTCTGACAAATATTTATAAAACATCTGAGGATCTGGCTAAAGATTAATATAGAAAAAAAAAAAAAAAACAAAAAACCAAAAACCAAAACCAACAAACCCAATTATTATCCATAAGAATTGTTATAGTCACATTAATGCAGTTTTGTTCTAGGAGGAAACATGGATCACTGAGGCAGAGACCACTAGAGAGATTCTCAGTGTGGGGTGAAATTTATGTCTGTGCTGAGAGCCAGCCCAAAAGCTAGACACTACCAACAAACATCTTTTCTCTGCAAACACTTTACAAAACACAGGTACCAAATATATTGCAGGTGAAATTCTCCATTGTGCAGGGGTCTTACACAGGTCTCTGTACTACATAAGTCCTACTTAAATACTGTTTTAAAGTTGCACAAATATACTGCACAGGCAAGAAATTTCCCTTATAAGAATTCTTGGAGCCCATTGAAAAGGATGTACTTTGGTAGCATCTATCACAGTCTCTTAAGCAATACATAAATCTTGCACTGGCCTCTGCACAGAGGTGGGTACACCTTGCAGAGTATCTCTCCTGTTTTGTAGAAATGTAGCAAAATCCTACAGTGCTTCAGAATTTGCATTATGCAGACTGGGTAGACATTGCATATATGCAAATTTCAAGACAGCCAGTAAACACCTTAATTACTGAAATGATCAAGAGAATAGGGATATGAGTATTTTACATTTTAGCCATTTTAGCTATTCACAACTTTTGCTCTACACTGAAGTTCATATTCCACTGAAATTGTTGAGAGTTATTACTGACCTTGGAGAAGCCAATACATCACCCCATCTTTTCAACTAATAGTTACTTGTCATCACTAGCCTGTCTTCTAGCCCCATGTCTACCACAGACTCCATCTATCAGTATCAGACTTTTTTCTCTAGAATCTCTTCCATTCTGAGGAAAAAGCTCAAAGCAGTGAGAATCACCTACCCAACATCCTCATCTAGCTCACATCTGTGGTACAGAATCCCAGGACACATAACCTTACATAAGGTGCCAAGAATTAAAATGCTACTTACACACCAACAAAGTTCCTCTTCAATAGCACTCAACTGTCCCCCACTGGTACCCGAGCTCCTGGCACCTTGGCCATGTGCACCCAAGCATCACTACCACTTCACAGAAATCAGCTTCCCGGATCTGCAGATGATGCCCAAGACCACGAATATCAAAGCAGGATTCTCCAATAAGGTGATTTGTGAATGGACTTAGTGGGTTCAGCTCCCTGAACCCAGTGCCTTGGTCATTCTTAAACAGTACCTAAACTGAAAACAAATACAATTGGAATACAAGATCCTCAGTCACCACCAACAAAGTTGAGTATTTCACCAGTTACTTTCTAGGCCACAATTAATTAAGTAACTCCAACAGAGGAAAATGGAAAAGATCTGTACCATAACTGTCAATAACTTTGCAGTGGGGTTGTCCAAACCTGGGGATGGTTCATGTCTTTAATCTAAATGAGACCATCAGGAAAATAGTCCTGTCTCTCACGTTTTCTAAGGAAATCTCTAATCAGTCTGCTTCTGGATCTAATAGGGTACATGAATGCTCTTGCACTTATGTTTCACTTATGCTCTCTGCCTTTATCCTTCCTCCTTGAGGAAAAGCAGATTTAAATATGTAAGTAAAAAAATAAAAACCAAACAAAAACAAAAGGCAGGAAAAGATATTTACTTTCCTAGCAGCCATCACTTCTTTCCTCTGAGATGCTTACACAGCACAAAGGTCCTATGGGTTTTGTGAACCTTCTTCTTGTTGCCTTTAGTGCTTGCCCCTCTTGCACTGTGTACTGGGCAGTTTATTCAGGGTTCAGGATCCAGGATCCTTCCTTGTGGCAAAGCCCCAAGATATTTTGCTTGGCTGCCTCTAATCCACTCACCTTGCAACAAAGACTGCCTCACACTTTTCCTGAACCTGTCATATCTCTAGCCCAGCTGTTCTGAGAACTAGTTAGCATAGATCTTTTTACCTATCCTTTAGTAACTTTTCTCCTCCCCTTACAATTGCACATTCATTTCCTGGTTCATGCTTCCCAGAGCCATCTTTAACTGCCTGCACCTCCCAGATTCCCGATCCCATGACTCCTGAATTTGCTTGCTCCCCTCAATGGGGGATGTGATCCGCTTCTGGTACAACAGCTTAACAGAGCATTATTTCACCCTCCACCAGAAATCTCTCCCTTTTTTATAAGGGTTTCTCTTGCTTAAATCTACCCTTATAATAGAGAGAATAGAGTGCAATCCATCTATCTTATTTTAGGCTTGTGATTTGGCATGAGATGATCTGCTCCCTAAAAAATCTTTTTCTCACTGTTGACTATGATGGGAAACCAGCTTAGTTATATGTTGGTTCAGTCTAGATGTCTACATTTTGTTGAACAAAATCAGTGCACTGGTTCTTAGTAGGATGACTAATGGATTTATGCTCAACCAGTGGTTGAACACTGAATGAATTCTGAAGTTCATGGATTACTTCTAAGCAGTCTGTGACAGGTCTAAAAGAAAACCAAGTGCTTAAATGTTATATAGCAATATATTTCTGTAACATCTGTAAAAGAAAGCACAGACAGAAAAGGTTAAAAACTACAGCACTGGATCTTTTTTACAGCAATGATGATGGTGTCGCACTGTTTACTCAACAAAAAATGATACATCAGAGTCTAAGAATAAGCACTGACCATGAACATACTATAGTCATCTTGTACCAGATAGTATAAACCTGCTTCCTAATTTGATATTTTAAGTGTTTAATTTCCACAGCATTTGGAGAATTCTTTTCTATATTAGAAAGACCATTAAAGTGCCAACTCTTGCTGCCTTAGTAGCCCATTCCTTGTCCTTCACATTTTAATACTAAGAATTACTTCAAAAGTCATTGTTTATATCACTGTGGGTACATATATTTGACCACAAAAAAGGCATAGTTGGAAAGGTCTGCTTAGCTTAGTTATAACATGGAAAGTCCAGCTTGATGCCACTCAAAATGCCATTTTTAAAAGTGAAATTGACCCCAAACATGAGCACCAACACAAAGTCATCATAACTACATTAATAGGGAAAAAAAAAAAAGTGTGGCACCTGAGATTTGTGTGTATTTTCTTCTCAAGAATAAGTTTTATCTGAAACAAGTCACATGCTGGAAACTGTGCGATTTTGGTTTTAAATAGCTGTTATTTCCCAGTAGCTGCAGACCTTTGGGCTTGATCAGGCTGTTACTGAAACTAATCTTGGCTATCAATTCCAATGACTTTTAGAAAGTGTCAAAAAAAGAACAACCCAAACTAACAGCCTTAAAAAAATGTCTGTAATCTACTAATGGTCTCAAAGATGTGACACACATTATGAATAAACCCCATAAATCTATCCCTCAGAAGGATTTATTCTCACTTGAGCGGAAGCTCCCGGTGAAGAAGTTCCTCAGAATCCAAATCCCTCGACCCAAAATAAGCTGTTCCTCAACTGCCTTGCAGTCAAAGCCAATTACTTTTGGGGCAAGCCGTTCCCACTTCTGTTCCCACTTCTCCCGCACAAAGTGAAGAGGCGGGAGGGCGGAGGGACCTGCTCCTTCAAAGCTGTATAGAAACCCTTCCCGTTTCCTCTCGCTTTTACCGCGAAGGCACCCGGCGAGCGTCGGAGACGGCGGCCGGCCACAGGTCCCTGCGGCGGCCCAGGCCACAGGCCGCCTCCCGCCGCCGCCGCGGCCCACCGGTCCGTATGACATCATCGGGACGGCTCGGGATCGATCCCCACCGGGGAACGGCTCAGGAGCTGCTCCGCGGCGACTGCCGCTGTCGCCGCTCTCGCCCTGCGCGCTGAGGGGAACAACACCGGCCCTGCTACAGACGGAACAGCCTTACATTAAAATTCATCGCTGTCGCCATGCAGCGCACTGACAGTGCTGCGCCGGCTTTGGGCTGAATGTTGAGAAGACGCTTTACTGGCTACAAGGGGAGGGGAGGCAGCGGAGCCAGAGGGAAGGTGCGGTGTCCGAACGGCTCCGCGACAAATAAACCCTCCCCGAACCACGGTACTTTTTAAGGAGCTCTCCTTGGCTCAGGGGCTAGGAAGAAATTCACCTGGTGGGAATCAGGAGGAAAGAAAACAAGGCACGAGCAGGAGGATGCGAGCAGCTGAAGAAACCGCCCGGTTCCTCTCCTGACAGGCTGCGACGCGCACCACGGCGGCCGCTTCCTAGCCCCCATTTTAAGCGAAAGGGGCGGGAGGGGGAGTTCAAAGGCATAAACAAGGAGCGCAGGACCTATTTCCTCCCCCTTCCTTTCCTTAAACTAGCTTGCCCAGGCTCGCCAGTAAATCCATCTCGGCCATGCATCGCAATGGGAACGTCCTGCCGAGGAGGCTGCCTTTCCCTCTCTGAGGAGACTGAAACTACTGCTGCTGCTGCTTCTGCTGTTGCTTCTGCTGGTGCCGAGGCTGCCTTCCCCTCACTGAGGAGGCTGCTGCCACTGAGGCTGCCTACCCATCCCTGAGAAGGCTGCTGCTGCTGCCGCGGAGGCCGCCTTGCCCTCACGGAGACAACAGCAGCTGCCGCCGCCACTGAGGCTGCCGTGCCCTCATTGAGGCGGCCGTCGCCGCCGCCGCCGCGTTACTGGGAGCGATTGTGCCGCTGCGACAGGGGAGGACGGGGCTCGGCGCTCAGGGAGGAGGCGCAGTGAGCATGCGCCGCCCGAGCCGCTGAGTGGATCCTCAGTCAAGGTACCGAGGCAAAAAAAGAAAAAAAAAAAAAAGGAAAGAAAAGAAAAAGAAAAAGGAGAGGATTGAGAGAAAGAAGAATGAAAGACGGCAGAGGAAAATAAAACAGATTTTAAAGAGACCGACAGGATAAAAGGAGCCCTCGGTCGGCGGGAAGGAGCAGCTCTGGCATGTGGGGATCTCCGCCACCAACAGGTAGGAGGAGAGGAGCTGGGGGAGAGTCTGGGGGTGCCGAGGGCTGCCGCAGCTGCAGGTGCGTGTAGGGAGGGCCCCCTCCTCAGGGAGCGGGTTTGGGGGGGTGATTTCTAACGAAGCGGCATGATGGAAGTGTTCGCAGACAATGCCTCTTCCGCTCTCCTTAGCTCCCCGCCGCGGGAGGCTCTCGCATGGCTCCGGCAGCTGCGGCTGCCAAGCAGCGGCACCCGGGCTCCCTTGCAGCGCGGCGCAGTCCAGCCCTGCATGGCCGTGCGTGGGGGGGAGCGGGTGCCTCCGTGAGTGCGTGTGTGTCCGAGAGCGAGTGTGTCAGTGCGAGTGTGAGTGTGTGTGAGAGTGTCGGGGGGGTTGGGGAGTGTGTGCGTGTGTGCGGAGGTAGGGCCGGCCGCGCGGCGGGGACAGCTCCACAGAGGAGGGGAAACGGCGGGGCTGGCGGGAGGGGGGAGGGGGAGCCTGATTTCATGGTTTTAAAACGATGCCATGATCTGATCAGCCTCTGTTTACACAGCAGCAATCAGGCTCTTTTGTGGACGGTAAGAATGGAAGGATTTTGCTGGGATTCAGTGGGAATATCCTTTGTACACCCGAGGTGGCATAGGAAACACTTCGTGTGAATAACGAAGGAGCCTGCCTGATCATACCTGCTGTGGCTCCTGTCCCTGGCTCTGGAGGGAGAAAAAAAAAATAACACTGAAAAAAAAAAAGAACCAACCCAAAAAAACCCAACCAAACAAAAAAACCCTTCCAGCAGCAGCAGACACTTCTTGAATTTATTTGTTTTTATTGCTTGAAATGGATTCTGGTATGATTCACTGGGAGGATTAGTGGGAATTGCGGAGCCCTAATTAGCTAAAAAAAAAAAAAAAATTAATAAATTATTATATGTTTATTTAAGCATAGCCAAAAACAGCCCTTCGGAAAAGATGGGCTTGGGTGTGTTGCCTATTTTTGCTCAGTATTTACGCTGACCGTTGCTTTTTATGAATTATGTTGAGGCTTTAAGGATTTGCATTAAAGCGTCGGGGGGGGGGGAAGACCCTAAAGCATAGTGATATCGACTGTCTGGCATACCTGTTTATTTGAAAGCCTAAATGATAAAATTATGGTTTATAGGAGGAAGGGAGGGGGATAATGAATACTGTTTCTCTTACAATGTGCATGAACTAACACAGCGTGATTAATGTGCTTTGGTGACTTGGGTTAAAAAACATAAATTCTGCAGGGTTTCTTTGGGTGTGATCCGTATCAACACAGCAGCTGCCTCTAAAACATTGACAAATACTGTAGCTGTAAAATAAATGTAGGTAATGTCAAAATATCAGCAGTCTTTGGGGATTTTTGAAAAAGATGTCAGTGATTAACTCTTGGGCTTACAAACTGGGAATCTTTTGATTCATAAAATCTTGGAGGCTTTAACTGTAAAATTATATATGCTACCAAATATAAGGGACACCAGTCAGTTCTGAAACTGTAACAAGCCAAATCTGTGAAATGCCAATAATCAATCATGCTAAACAGTAAGTATAAAAAAACCCCAACAACCAAAACCCCTCATGATTTTTAAAAACAAACAATAGTACTCAAATTTACAACTTGATTTGATTCTCCATAAATTAACATCTTTGTTAGCACTTTCTGACATCATTTCTTGTTAACTTAAGAACTGATAGCTCGATTTTTTTTCAGATATTTTGATGGCATGACAAATCAGAAAGAAGAGGATGTACTGTATGACTAGACACAAGATCAGTTCTGTTTGTGGATTACATTTTCAGTAAGATGTATGGATCTATTTTTTCCTTGTTCTTATATATAGATCATGAGACTTGACTGAGGCAATATACATATCATCCATCCATCTATGGCGAACTACAGCCATGCAGCTGACAACATTTTGCAAAATCTCTCTCCTTTAACAGCTTTTCTGAAACTGACTTCACTGGGTTTCATAATAGGAGTCAGTGTGGTGGGTAACCTTCTGATCTCCATTTTGCTAGTCAAAGATAAGACCTTGCATAGAGCTCCTTACTACTTCCTGTTGGATCTTTGCTGCTCAGATATCCTCAGATCTGCAATTTGTTTTCCATTTGTTTTCACCTCTGTAAAAAATGGCTCTACTTGGACGTACGGGACTCTTACTTGCAAAGTGATTGCCTTTTTGGGGGTTTTGTCCTGCTTTCACACGGCTTTCATGTTATTCTGCATAAGCGTCACCAGATACTTAGCTATTGCCCACCACCGCTTTTATACAAAAAGGCTGACCTTCTGGACTTGTTTGGCTGTTATCTGTATGGTGTGGACCCTCTCTGTAGCCATGGCTTTTCCCCCAGTTCTAGATGTGGGCACCTACTCGTTCATTAGGGAGGAAGACCAATGCACTTTCCAGCATCGTTCCTTCAGGGCTAATGATTCCTTGGGATTTATGCTTCTTCTTGCCCTTATCCTTCTAGCCACACAGCTTGTCTACCTCAAGCTGATATTTTTTGTTCACGATCGCAGGAAAATGAAGCCAGTCCAGTTTGTTGCAGCAGTGAGCCAGAACTGGACTTTTCACGGTCCTGGAGCAAGTGGTCAAGCAGCTGCTAATTGGCTGGCTGGATTTGGAAGGGGTCCCACACCTCCAACCTTGTTGGGAATCAGGCAAAATGCGAACACCACGGGCAGGAGAAGGCTACTGGTTTTAGATGAGTTCAAAATGGAGAAGAGAATCAGCAGAATGTTCTACATCATGACATTCCTCTTTCTGACCTTATGGGGTCCCTATTTGGTAGCCTGTTACTGGAGAGTTTTTGCAAGAGGGCCTGTAGTACCAGGGGGATTTCTAACGGCCGCTGTCTGGATGAGTTTTGCCCAAGCTGGAATCAATCCTTTTGTCTGCATTTTCTCCAACAGGGAGCTGAGGCGCTGTTTCAGCACAACCCTTCTTTACTGCAGAAAATCCAGGTTACCAAGGGAACCTTACTGTGTTATATGAGGGAGCATCTGTAAATCTTTAGCCTTGTGAAACACTACCATTCTCTGCTAAGCAATTGTGGCCTGTAGCCATGTCTTGAGGAGAAAATCAAGAATGGGATGTCAGCAGTTGTAAGGATTTGGGCAACATTCTGCAGTCTTTGCAATAGCTCACCTCTAATCCTGTTTTAAACCTAAACATGTTCCTGCTGACCACTGCTGAAGGTTTGTAATTAAGAACAAAGGACTGAACTACTGCCCTGAATTCCTTTATGTGGTTGAAATCTAGATTATGAAAGTAGCAGGTGCTAAGTATCAGTGCTAAATGCTGTGTATATCACTACATAAAATAAGACCATCAAAAAGATTAGCATTGGACATTCTTAATAAATTAAGTTGATATGAGGTTAATGTGTTGATAAAACTAATTTTAGACATCTGAAGACCTTTAAAACATTTCATACGATTATTGTTTTGCAAAGACTGAAAACTGGGGACTCGAGTACTGTAACTGATAAAAGATGTGCCATGCATTATTGGATTATCACACTTACAAATCTGTTTGCCTTGTGAGTAAGTTTTGGGGAGCATTCCAAAGCAGTATTTTTGTTCAGATTTAGACTTTTTTTTTTTTTTTTTTTTCCAAATAGATTCTCTTTCTAAATGCCATTTTCCTTAACAGTGAAATTACTAACATTTAACTGTATTCTGTGGGTTTTGCTGATTTGGTATAAAGTTTAATAGACTCTTATTTATATTTTTTAAAAAGCTAGATATCAGTCTGTTAGGCAACGTTAATGATAATACCCAGTCATAATTGAACAGTTATACAGAATAAACACATGTTGCCTTAAAGGGTTATCTAGTATCTTCCATTTTGTTTAGCATTGAAGCAAATAAGCAAGGAAAATTGAATCAATAACTCTGGTCAGTCATTCGGGAGTGCATGAAAGATCACTTAGACCTATTTTTTTCCTTTTTACTCCAACGGTTCCCAAAATCAGTATGCACATCACTGGGATGGTATGATTTTTTTCTAGGTGTGCCGCCCTTTCTAGTTTGTTCCGAGAAACACAGGCAGTTGATGTATGTTTATATTTTAAGACAGCTGTCATGAGGAGACCGCAGCCTTAGTATGATATCTTGCACAATTTGTGAAGCATTTATTCTACTGAAGGCACAGTCTTGTTTATATTTTCTGCACATTTTGGTGTATTGGTTGTTTTAAATTATTTAAGTTTTAACTTGTGAAAGCATATAATATGATTTCTTAGTATTTTAGAAATACATTAGAGTCTGTGAGTCTTTCCTTCTTTAAGATACAGATGTGTGGATTTCAATATAAAGTTGCATTTGCCAAAATTTACCTGTGTAGCTTGTTAATTTTCTTGGAATAAAATTTTACATTTTTCCAGTTATACAATTAACCTTTTTTATTTTGTCTAGTGAGCTAGCATGAAGTACTGAGAATGTAGCCATTATGAATTATTATCCTTTGCAGTCACTGTATTCCCAAATTGTAAATGCATGAATGATGGGGACCACAGGATTGATAAATGATATTATCTACAGTAGCACTATTGTGTAGTTTATCATAATTACCCATCTATCTGTTCTAATATGTCAGTTATATTTAAAGTTACAACACAGTATTTGACATTAACTTCAGAGTTTAATTTTGGAAAAATGTGTGTATTTGAAGCACAGCATCATGAGTTGGTCAATCATAAAGAACCCGGATTTTTCTTAATTTTTGGAGAGACAAGACTAGAGGTCTTAATTCAATACTGGTATATCTTGTCCTTTGTTGTAGTTTTATGACCAGCAAGTTAATATATACCTACACAAGCAGCAGTCAATAATGGAGATGCTTAAATTTGTATGATAACGTTATACAACATATGCAACAATTCAGAGAGTTGTGTCTATATGTGATCAGAAAACTTGATCAAAGATTTGGTGAGCAATCTGTTTGACCTCACTTACACTTTTATACTGAGGTTGATTGGTTGAGTGGCATGGCTTTATATACTGTGTTGAAACAGAAAAATTGCTAAAATAATGAGTCCTCATCAGTGCAAGAATGTTTCAGAATGAAATTTGAAACGGGACCAATAAACTTCTACCAAAAGGACTTTTTTATTACACTGACAAAGGCTTTGAAATTAAGGTAGTTAAGCAATTGTCAAAGATAGCAAGAGTGAATAAAAACTGAACCGTATGTTGAGAAAAATTCTGAAAGTTATCCCACTTAAGTTTATTAAAAGGTTGATTGGCAATAACTTCAGTCTAATTTCTATAAAATAGTAACCTTTACAAGGAACATTGATATTACATATTGTAATAAAGAAGTACATATAAATAAAGTTGTAAATAGTGTTACAGTTGTAGAAGTAGTCGGTTCTGAAGATTAGCCAGAAAATTTTCAACTATGAAATTTCAAAAGCTGCAAATTTGGGGCCTGACCTAACTCCTAATAAAGTCAGTTGGTGTTTTCCCATTAACTTCATTTGGAGCAGAAGCAGGCCCTAACGTTTCTATAGTACTATGCTTCTGAAATACTAAGAAGACTGTATTTACTATGCAGTGGGAAAAGAAAACTAATAAAATAAAACAAATTAAAATTATTTCCCTGGAAGTTTTGCAAGCAGTAACTGATGTAAATTAAAATAATAAACAGTAAACAACTCTGAAAGCAAATATTTTGCTAAATGTTTTTCTTTTGATATGGATATAATTCCTTCGGCTAGCTGAAAAATACACAACTGTTATTAGTACCTGATAGAGGAGAGGTACTTTTTTTTAAGTGTATTTTTTTAATTGTTTCAGTAAGAATTCATGTGACATAAATATTTCCTTTTATTTTTTTCCTGTGTTAAAAGAACAAGGGGGTGTTCAGTGAAATTAAAAGGCAATATATGTAATAATGTCTTATGCAAAGTTATTACTCAGTGGAACTCACTGGCACAGCATGTCAAGTAGTTTAGAGAGATTCCTCCAAGAATTACATGTATACATGAATTAAAGCAGTGCTTGCAGTTTTTGTCATTGGGGTCATTTTGATACTAGTCAGCATATCAGACCTAATGTATTAGGGTTCATTCAGATAAGAAAAAAATTCAAAGGAGTAAGAAAGTTTCTTCCAGTTCAGTATGCTATTGTATGAAAAGCCTTTTGCTTTCATTTTAGTACAGGAGTTAAGCTGTTGATAAAACTACAGTACAGGGCTGGTAGGTTACTCTTTTCGGAATAGGAAAGAATATCACACCGATTTATATCTGTATTGCTCTTTAATGCTCATGGGCCATGTGAAGTTAGTAGTTTTAATTTTCCTTGTGGATGAAAAAAGGAGTGAGAACATATTCCATGGAGAAAAGGCTGTCTGCCCCTGTTGCTTTCCTGCCCTCTGTTGCCCTTCTAGCCCTTTGGCAGCCTCTCCATCAATCCTTCTTCAGGATGAAATGTTTCATGTTCTGAGTCTTATATTTCTCCTGCTCCTTAAGAAGTGTCTCAGCCATCCCTCCTCCCCAGTAGATAAGCTCCTGCAGTAGCTTCCCAAGGTTTGCCAGTGTCTGGGCTACCTTTCTGAAGACAGAGAGAGACTGCCAGCTCCTTTGGGCTGTCTTTGTAGTTCATGGAGTTGCCTTCCATGATGCTTTGCTAGCACAGTGGGTATCTCTATCTTTATGCTTTGGTCATGAAGTAGATGCTATTCAGGTTATGCAGAGAAAAATGAGAATGGGGAGAGGGACAGCAAGAAACAACTTCCCCTCTCCCAGTGCCGTCATAAAGAAACCACTGTTGCATTGCTCAAGAGCATATAATATTTTTTAAAGCATATTTGGTGCTAATGACCATCTAAATGAATATCATGTACAGTTAGCCAGTTAATGAAAGGTTTTTGGTATAGGTACAAAATCTTATTATAAAATGGCTTTCCGTCAGCCTCTTAGGCCTTGGGGGCAGAGGAGTTCACTGTATCTATCTCCTTGTAAGTGCACTGAGTTTGTTCACTTTATTGTCTTTGCTATGCCTTTCAAGCGTGTGAACATTTTACTTATATTAATTGGTGTCTAGTACTGCAGCAAGCTGTTACTACTCTTGGGTTTAAAAAAATAATACAAAAGGGAGCTCTGATGATTTTTGAGGTAAAATTGAGATGTATTTTGACCAACAGTTGTTTTTTTAGCAGCTGTCGAATAAAACTGTCGGTTGCTGCGCTCTTTCATAGTTACACAGGCAGCTCTCAATTATTGAAAACAGAAGTGGAGGAAATTAACCCCCATAAAGCTAAAACATAGGTAATACAAAGCATACTCCCATTAGAGAAGAACTTCCTGTGTTTATTACATTTATTGAGGAATGAAGCTGAAGTAAAAAGTGAGATCAGAAATTCAAAGAAAAATGGTGGGTGTCTTTCCTTTTTTTTTCCTGCTTTGTTTTAGCATAGCATTGCTAATCTGCAACCTGGGTTATACACCCACAGACAACCGAGAGTTGACTGTACAATTCTGCATACCACATAGACAACTTCCTTCTAGTTTATATTCATTGAGAGAGCTTCACAATACTAATCTGACTTTTCAGGGAAAAGAGAAGTCTCAGTCTGAGATCCTGTTCTTCAAAACTCATATTCAATATATGTTCTCTGCTGTTGTTTACTGAAGTGATTTTGAGTGTGAAGAAATCAGTGATCTAAATCAGTAATGATCATAAGCATTCTCTGACTGCAGCCATTAACAGGACAAAATGACATCTTGCAATGTGTATGCCAGCAACAAATCAAAGAGTTTGATATTGCACACCGTGACTTTCCTTAAATGGCTTGAAAATAACTCATGTTTTATATTTAGAAAAAAAAGTGATGAAGCTGTCCATTTAAATGGATTAAGTCTTTAACTAACCAGCATGGAAAAAGAAAGGTGAATTTTAAAGATTGCTCATTATAAATAGTGAGGAGTTTTTGTGGGGTTTTTTGTTCAGATGAACTGTGTAATTACATAAGTATTTGATGATCAAAGGAATGTCACCTTAAATATTAGATTTTTTTAATAATCTAAAATGGAAATAAGTAACAATCTTCAGCTATTTGAAATAAAAGAATGGTGGTCATCTGTATGTTTCATAAAATATAGGTAACAAAACAATTATTGACATTTTTAGTACTTAGTGATTTTACGTACTTGGTGCATTTGATGTGTCTTTAGACAGTGAGTTGGCTGATGGAACCCAGTGAGAAACTTATTCTTTGCATGATATTTTTTGTACTGTTTTTTTTTTATTTAATAAATACAAGAGATAGAAAACCAGAATTCATCTGACAGAATCTTCAAAAAACTCTACATTAGCTATAACAAAACTTCTCCAAATACTGGGCACACTACTGTCTGCAGAGATTATTCAAAATTATCTCTGTGCTAATTCACATAAGATTACTTCACCTTTGCTAAAGAGTCATCTAGTCAAAGACGTAAATTTTTTTCATCCTTTCATTGGTTGGCTAAGACAAGTTCTGTAATGTGGTGTTAAAAATCTCAAGTATTAAATTATTCATTTGAATTTCAATTATTATGCTACCTATTTGTGACATTGTTGTAGTCACATTTTAAATAAACCCAGTTTGTGGTTGAAGAATGTAAATAATCACATATGATACAAAAGAAAAAAAACCCCACAAACTCAACAAAAAACCCAAAACCAAATCACGTGCTTCAGTTCATTCTTTCTCTTATTTCCATGGAATGTTAAAGTTTCAATTTTAGGAATGCAAAGGCAAATTCTGAAAACCAGGTATGTTGGAGGGCAGAGAAAGACTAGCCAGAAGTACATCTGTTATTGTTATCTTTGCAATGAAGAAGGTTATCATATATGCATTGAATCTTCTGCATGGTTATAATCTATGGTCTTGCCAAATTTTTGCCACTGTTTATATGTGGTATGGATACAATTCTCATGCCCCCAATAACTGCAGCATTTCTTGAGACCTTTTCATTCTATAACCATCAAGCTCAGGCATTGTAACATCCTTATGGAAATTGAAGAAATTGCTAAAAAAAAAAGTTTTGCACTATAATAATCTTGGTGGATCAGGTCCTTGAGATAGCTTAAGAGGGTGACACAGATATTTGACAACTACTCTAGGCAGCAGGCTGGAGGGTACAACAAAGTTTTCACCCCTGCTTATGAGCCAGTTAAAATCCTGCTGTTGTTTTGCATAGTGAAACCACCTCCCGTGAAATTGGCCCACCACAGGTCTGTGACCAACTTCATATTCAGTTTAAGTAGGACTTTGGTTGTGCGTACTCTAGGTACTAACGGGTGAAATTAATCGATGAGCAGATATAAGAAATGTCTAGACAGCATTTGTAGGCTACTGACAGGTGGCATGTACTTGTCTTATCAAAACAGAAGTAACAGAAGAAGCAGAGGCCCATAGTTAAATGTTTTTGTGAGCTTGCTGGTATTTTGTGCCCTGTTGGCCACTCAGACATGACTAAGAAGATCTGTTTTATTCTTGATTTTGCTGGTTTTTTTGGAAATGCATGCCATCTCATCTACTGCATTCTATCCCACCCATTACCAGTTGAGCATTTGATTTTATGAATAATCAAGTTTGTATGTTCTTTAAAATACATATTTAAGACTTAAAATGTATTTGTAGCTTTGCACTGAGCATGGAGATCTATATCAGTGTATGTTCTTGCTCATTTCCATAAGCATTTCCTGTGTTACAGACACACAAATCCTATTTTTGAAATTAAGGCAATCTACAATTACGTATTTCCTGAATTCGCTGTGAAGGCCCTTTAAGCTTTGGAAATTTCTCCTGTTTGATCCAAACCACTAAAATGCAGATTATTAGGGCACACCACAGGGAACATTTGATTTCTCTGACTGCAGTATTGTTTGGACATCATGAAGACTGGAAATGTATATTTATCTCCTGTATAATAATTTATGGTAGTGACTGGGGAACAGAATTGATAGTGATGGGACTGCTAGAATAGGATATTTCAATAACTGCAACTTTAAATTACGTTGTAAGATGTCTATCACAAAAGAGAAATGCTCCTTTTTGTAAGATGATTATGTAAATGGAAAGTAAACACACACAAATGAGTACAGTTCTGTAGGATTTTGATTAACATATTCAGTCATAGCTATAGCAAGATGGGCATAAAGCAAAAAAAAAATGAAAAAGAGAAAGTAGCACACTATTTGATATGCAATCCCCAGAACTTTGATTCAATTCCTGCAAACCCTACTCAAGGAAAATTTTCCCTCTATTTTGTGGAAACTTGTCCTAATAGACACTCTAAGGTCTTGATAATTTACATTTTAAAATGTTTTTTACTTGACTAGTTCTCAGTGAGAGCATGGCATAGCAGGACTTTACATGTAATCTCTGTCACAGACTATGTGCAAAACCAATCTTTTGACTGGTTTCAAGAGGGAGTGTGTATTCGGGTATAGAGGCTTTCCTCAGACTCTCCAAAATAATGTAGTGGGGTTGATACCAAGTAGGGACAACTGTAACTGTGGTGGAAGGCATGGATTATAACACTGGAGTACAATGAGTGAGTATAAAATCGGATGCAAAGAAGCTGAGGGACATTTAGTAATAGCTTCCTATAATAATCGTTGTAACTAATGCTTTTGGACTCATTCGTAAACCCCTTGTAAGTTCCTAAGTGGTGGTAAGGGCTTGTGCAGTAAGGTTTGGCGTAGTGCTGCAGCCGAGTTTACATAGGGGTGGACAGTACACATTATAGGTGGTTCCTGAACCAAGCACCTTGCGTGGTAGTAACATTCACTAAACTCAGCAACCTGAGGTATTACTCCAGATAGATTACTTGGTTTTGAAACTTGTTTTTCTTTCAGTGTTTTTTGAGGAGTAGTAATAGGTGGAAAGAAATGCATGTAAAGGGAATGAATGGGTTGAGCAAATTCTTTTTAGCCAAGTCTTGGTGTGAAGAATTTCATAAGTATGGAGATAGGTGTGGAAGTCTCTCACAGTTTTACCACTTCTGTCAGACACTCTTGTATGTCAGCGTAGTCAGCATATACCCACATAAGAGGCTCAAAACACTCTGCTCTGGTCATCATTCAGTCTCTCCTTCCAATGTCTTCAGAAAAATAGACCTTTTTTGTGAAGACTCTTTTGCATAGATGACCTTCCTTTAAGAGGCACATTGTCACAGAAGATGAGATTTGTTGTCTCCTTTTGTACTGGAGAAAACAATCCAATTTTGTATCTTTTATATTAAAATTTGCTTCTTAAATTTGCTTCTTAGCATACTAACTTAAAAGCAGTACCCCAGAAAAGCCCATTACCCCTCCCAATGAGGAAGACCACCGGTCTAACTAGGAAACACAGTATTGGTGCAAATACAATGAACCTTTGGCATCATTTGAATAAATCATGATAAAATAACAGTTATTGCCATATTTTATTATATTAAACCCCTGAAGGAGTTAATTTCCTGCTTTGACATTTTCCTTATGCAAATATCCTCATTCCATTTCATGCAAGACAGGTTTTGCAAATGTGGATGCTTTGGATGGTATTGAGGTCTAAGTTATGCCATCTAAGGACAAGTGCTGGCTGCTAAATAATTTATTCATTTAAAGTTCAGAAGAGACTGTGTAAAGCTAGATATCACAAAAAAACCCAAACAGTGTTTTCTGAAGTCGTGTATGTGATCGATTAAACATTGGCTTTGGTACCTGGGTATTGTCAGAGTTAGCATTCAGTCCTAACACAGAGTTAGAAACCAGGCTGGCAAGATAGTTTCTAATCACTGAATGTAACTATGAGATGTTATTGTTATATATATTCTACTTGACTGCTTCTTTCCAAATACTGAAAAAGTGTGTATGTTAAGACATGTGGAAAAGGCTTGGCCGTACTGAAATTAGTAATAAAATGCCCATTGCTTTCGGTGAGGGCAGGATTCTATGTACAAACCTTAATTTCTGAAGACAGTGGATGTATACCATACAATTGATGCATACATTACACTCATGTATGCCCAGCATGTCTGTGAAATTTGTTTTTAAGGCCCAGTTCATATTCTTTAGCTTCTTAGTTCTGGGGGTTTTTTTACATCAAGGTCTTAATATTATGCTCTTACAGCAATGAAATACAAACTCCTGCTGTAATTTGTATTTATATAACCATGTTACTTAATAGCCTCTTTATAGACAAATAACCCTTTGTATTTGGTTGTGTGCAAAAGCAGCCTCTGCCTAAAAACAATTAAAGGATAATACAAGATGGGTACAGATGTGGGATTTCAAGGAAATTATGGGATGGTGTTGGTAATAATGATGAGCAAAGGGATCCCAGTATATTCAGGCTTTATTTGTTGGCTTGCTTTTTGGTTGTTGCTTTGTTGGTTGGGGTTTTTTTTTCTGTCTTTTTTTGGAGAGGCAAAGAGATGATTGCAAAGGAAAGTTTCGAAAGAATTGGAAATAACAAGGGGATGGATTCTCAGAAGAGCAGCTTGGGAGAAAGTACAAAGGCTGTTTCCTGAAAATCTAATTGTCAGTGATAATTGTCAGTGATAGCCTGTCAACATGAGCAGATCGGGACCTCTTGATAAAGAATGAAAGATGATAGGCCAAGAAGAACAGAATGAAGTAGCATCGAAGCTGAGGAAGGAATAGAAAATAACTACTGATTCACAGCATTAGGTAGAAGGGTCATTAGAGTTCATCTTGAAAGTAAAATTCAATGAAAAATGTGAAAGGCAAGGAGATTGACTGCAGGTAGTGACTGCAGCCAGAGAGCTTAAAAAAGAATTGGATAAGATGGCAGAAAAGTTGCCAAAACAAGTGGGATACAGACCTCCTTGCCTTACACGACAGCCCCCCCCCACCACTCCAGCCCTACGTTCTTCAGCGTTTGTTTTGTTTCTTGCATATGTATTTTAAGGTGTGTACTTTCTGCAGATTA
>JANIJG010020278.1:65685-92630 GCA_024611175.1 Megaceryle torquata | reverse complement strand
AAGGCACAAAAGTGCCCAAAACAAATTGGATACACCCCTCCTTCCCCTCCCCCCCCCCCCCCCCCCCCCTTTTTTTTTTTTGATTGGTTGGTTTTGGTTTTTGGTTGGTTGGTTTTTGGCCACCCTGACCCTAAACCTTGACATTTGGTTTGTTTTTGTTTTGTTTTTCTAAAGTAAGGAAGAGACTTCATAATATATGAATTGTTACGGGAGAAGACAGAGGACAAAAGAAAATGATGAAACCAGCAAGGGAGTGGTTGAGGAGTGGAACTGGATTTTGGAAAGTGTGGTGTCAAGGGATGATAACTGAAGGGAAGGCTGACAGAAAAAACAATTTTGGATGAATGTCCCTGGAGTAAATTGGGGAGATATGTATTTGAGATTTCAGGAAATGGAGGACTCGGGGAAAGATGGAAAGGATGACAATAACAAGAAAGTAGAATGGCATCAGTCAGGAAAGGAGAAGAACAAAAAAGCAATGAGCAGCTGTCTTGCAGGAGGATGGCAAGAGCCAACAGTGAGGGCTGCCCAAACAGGAACAGTTTCCTGTTGTCTGTTAGACGTTCTGCTAGTCAATGACATTGTGGTAATCCATGGAGAAAGGAAGTGATGAGAAGGGATTCTAACATCGGTGAGGTCTGGGCAGCTGTGGTTGCAGTGCTCTCTGTCTTGTAGTCAGTATACATCTGAGGTCAGTAGGAGCTTGAAGAAAAAGTGAATAGTATCCATTATTTACCATTCTACCCTTTTTAACATTGTAACAGAATATTCTGTTCTACTTCCATATTCTTTTCTTGTTCTCTTTGTAATGTTACTCTGCTAAGAAAAACTACGTTCTTCTTAGTGACATTACGTATTTAGAGTATGTTGGCCCAGCAATTTTGATAACTTTAAGACTGAATGATAGCTTTTCAGAAAAGTGAAAGTGCAGTTTCTGTGCAATTTGAGAGCACTGCAGTGTTTTATTATCATTATCTCCCATAATGATGGTATCGTGGTCTGGTGAAGTGACCATTAGGATGAAAGCCAGTAACTTCCAGGTTCTCATTGCAGCTTTGTCACTAACATCATTGCATAGGTGACCTTGGCTGATTTGTATAGGCCAGCTTTTCAGCTATACTCATTTTAAGCAATTCAAAGACCGTTTGGGTTCCCAGTTTAAGACACTAGTGAATTAATTTCCAAGGGAATGCAGCACCTATAAGTGTAGATTATGTTAATGTGATAGGTATATAGGTGGTAAAAACAACCAAAAATGTTATATTTAACTTGTTTTGTCAAGTCTTGGCCTTCTGAAGGAAATTTCAACTTCCACTTCTCAGACCTTGCTTCCCAAGAAACTGAAAAAAAATCTGTAAAGAAAAGCTTTCTTTCCTGACCACTCTTGAAGAATGGACCCAACAGTATTTCCAGATAGTCTTCCAAAAATAAGATAACCAGATTAGTAGTCAGCTTGAAAATGTGGGTTGAAAGCTTTTTTTCTGCATACTTTGCCAGTTGAATAGCTAATAATGTAACTTACTTGAAGGTTAAGAGGCTTAACTGTGCAATATTTCTAGATTTTTGAAACTTGTTATAAATCAAGATTTACCCCCTGTAATTGACAAGGCCATGGTAAGGTGCTCACAGCTGCCATAGGCAAGCAAATAATTGTTAGAGTTCTTTCAGGTAAAAGCTGATGAGC
This sequence comes from Megaceryle torquata, assembly GCA_024611175.1. Classification (NCBI taxonomy): domain Eukaryota; kingdom Metazoa; phylum Chordata; class Aves; order Coraciiformes; family Cerylidae; genus Megaceryle; species Megaceryle torquata. The sequence goes on along the minus strand of JANIJG010020278.1, from coordinate 90,946 downwards.
CAGTGTGGTGGTCAGCTTTCATTGCTGACAGTAGACTGCAGCCCAAAAGTTTGGAGACAGCTGTGACAGATGATTTGGGATGTTCAGATAACCTCATCTTGCCAAGAGATCTGTTCATTAAGTTGTCAAAGAACTGAAATGTATGTGTTGTCCATCCATCTGGCATATAATTTAAATACAGCTGAATTTCTGACCTCAGATATGATATAAGCATTTCTGAGTAGACATGGCTGATAAATTTGCATAAACAGAGGCCCTTAGAATAAAGATGCAGTTTAAAAGGAGAGTGAAAAAAACACTTCTGAGATCTAGAGACTCATGGCAACACTGATAGATGGTAACACACTCAAATAAAAAAAGTTTTACTGAGTACTAAATAATATTTTTTAAATGTTTGCACAGGATTTTTAGTACCATTAATGAAGTCTCACTGTAGCCTCAAGAAAGGTGTCAGCAGTTGAAATGCCTGAAATAGAGATACCGAATTCATCACAATGAGTTTTCTGAGGGCTGAATAGATAATCTACATGATTTTAAATATTAAAAGCTTTTGTCAGGGTAGATGTGCCTGCAAAAATGCAAGCTGGCAGTTACACATGATTAAGTCACAGTTGTCTGGGCAATTCCATATCTGGGTTACCACAAAATATTATAAATTAAAACAAGTATTGATACCTGATTTAAAAAAAAAATAAAATTACTTCTGTCAGGCAGCAATGTTGTCATCAGTTGGGTGGATTTTAACAATGCTATTTTAACACCTCAATATTTGAAACCTGATCTTGAAACCCTATCGTACCAATGCAGTGTTAGAACCCAAACCTGCAAAATTCAGATGATGTGCAATGACCCTATGGGAATAGAAGCACCATGGAGGCTAGGTGTGTTCCTTGGGGGTCTAAAGGAGCAACCTAGGCTCCCTTGACTGTCAGTGGAGCTTCAACAAATAGATTGATGGTTTGATTGATAGGTTTGGAGACATGTTCTCTGAATTCTGGAGGCTTTCAATGTAGGGACCTATATGAGAGCTGGAGGCTTGATGGTGAACGCTCCTTCAGTCTTTCTTCAGGTCTCTGTGAGAACACTGCCTCACTCTCAAGACTGAATGTAATGAGAAGGGAACACTCATTCTTCTTTCACTGTGCAGGAGAGCTGGTGCATGAATTTAAACTTCAACACAAGCAGATGGCAATATTTTATTTTCCACTCCCTTTTCTCAGCATGGAACACATCACTGTCTTCAAATCATGAATCTAGGGATATGTTTATCAAGAGAGCTAATAGCAAAGCCTCCCTCTGCTGTGTGAGCAGTTTAAAAAATGATGTATTTCTCACCGTCTCATGAGCACATTGAAAACCTACTTCACTTGTGAGCACCGCTGAACAGCCTATCAATAGCTGTAACTGCCAGTGAGACTCTTGTAGATAACCATGGGACAGCCATGTCACCAGCATAGGTGCAACTGACTCTGCCTTCTAGTAGATCCTTAAAATCAGTGTGGAATTCAGTAGTTCCACACGGCAGAGACTTCTACAAGCACTAATGTGAAAAATGTCAACGCAGACTTGCAATATTTTTTTCAATATTTTTCTGCAACAATTGCAGAATTCAACCATATTTGACCCTATTCAACAAAAATTCAGCAAATCCTAATTTGTGTCCTGAGGTAGCTTCATTTGATGTCCCTGTGTTTCCTTCCAGTTGTCTCATTGTAGGAGAGCAGAGTTCATTCCCCAGTGAACACTTATGTTCACCCTCTCAGGACTGCTTTAATCTATAAACATTTGCAGCATTTGGTCTTTAGTCTTATTGTTATTGTTCAGTGGTATGGAGGCTCAAGAGCAACCTAAAGTGCAAAATGCTCTTTGACTCATGTTCTGTCCATCATGGGTTCTTTCATTAGCTCACAGTGAACATCCCATAGTACCTTCCTACACATAGTATCTATCAAAGAATCCAAGCAGATTGGTATTCTGTGGTACTTCTGGTGGTTTCAAGCCATGCTACAATTATACCTGTCTCATTGCTATGATTGAAGGACGTGTTTAAAAAAGATGGCATGCCAGCTCTTGAAATACTCCTGAATGTAGCCTTGCATCCAAACAGTTCAAGCTATGGCTGTAAGCCACACATGGCTCACAAGGCAATTTCTACAGTCTGAGGGAGTGAGCGGGTGTTTCTTTACTCAGGATCTGTCATGTCATGGGCTTGTCCTTAGCCAACTGGTTGACTAGTCCATATGCTCATACCTTTGTTGTCATTGCTCATGCTTCTAACCCAGGCAGCACAATGAACAGCAAGAGTTGTCTCTGAGGACCAATGAAAGAATAAATCGTGGGCACTGCAGGGTGGGCAAAGGAAAGAGCTGCAGTTGAAGGAAGGAGGTGGACACTGCGTTTCAGTGTGAAACAGGAGGACATAAATTACAATGTCAGGAGGCAGGGTACCTGGGAGCAGCATGGATGCTCAGGGAACAGAGTTGGTGTGGACAGACTTCAAGAGACATAGGGGTCTTGGGGCAAAGAACAGAAGAAATGCATGGACAGGTGGGCACATGCGTCTGAGTGGGAGGGTATGGTGGTTTGAAAGGGTGCTGGAATGTAACCATTCATTAGTAATCATTCTGTGCATTGGGAGCTCAGTTTAGATGCAGCCAAGGTGTCTTTGGTCTAGGGGGAAATGTGAACCGTGTTAAAAAAAATTAGATAAATGCAGCCAGAAAGTTCTCAAGGCTCAGTGGCAACTGGACCTGGTGATCCTCTTTTTTCCAGGTCAGCTAGCAATTCCAGTGCACACCCAGTCAAGAGCAGGCCAAGGCAGAGGGAAGGTATGGGAGGTCATACTTGAAGGAGTTGTGTGGTTTGATGCTTCCTCTGCAGCCTCTCTTAGTGTGCTCCTGTGAGGCCCTGATTGGAACTGAAAGCTGCTGCTCCTTCACAGAACTCCTGAGGGAGAAGGGGAACAGTATTGCCTTGTGCCCTCATGGGGTTGATTTCTTTCCTCCTTTTCCCCCATGTGACACAAGCAGCGAAATTAATATTCCAACCTATTGAGCCTGCTTGGTGAATCTGGCACAGCATCATTTAAGACGACAGAGGTTTTAAATTTGTTTAAAAATTGATTCCATCTAACTAAGCATTTGAAAAACTTCAAAGATCATATTATGTGCACAAGCACAGTTAATTTGTTTGTTGCAAAGGACCCCAGTCATAAAATGCGTATGTCCAAGGCCATTGTGGAATTAAGACTTAATAAGCCATAATAATAACCAAGTCTCCAGGTGAGTAAATAGCATTTAGCCTCCTGGTGCCCAAAAGGTATCTAGGCAGAGCCCAGAGAACCAAAGCTTTCAGCACAACACTGCCCTCTGGAGCTTTCTGAATCACTCTCATTGCAAACCAAACAAAGGACATAGAGGAGAAAACCAGAAAAAGGCCTTGCTCTCCAGTGTAAAAATGTATAGCACAGAGCAATGAGTAATGAAAGAAGCTATACTGCAGAAGCAATGGAAATATATATGGAGAGATACTCATACCCAACACAAATACCAACAAATATTTTTCAGTGTTGAATGGAAGGTGGAAAGAAATTCAGAATGTTAAACAGACCTGGAAAGAATGACATACAATAACAAAAATACTTTTAAATTTTGCTTAAAGGTGTTGGCAGCATTCTAACAAAGAAAAATCAACAAGCTATTGGGAAGGAAAAAATAATTTGCTCTCTCAAAAATCTATTTTAGATGCAGATCTTTTTCTGCTATGCATCCTTTCACATTTTGATAGTGTTTGTGTCAACGCAAAGATGATATGTTACCTTGTGCTGTCAAGAGCTTACCAAAATAAACCTCATCAACAAGGCATTAAATAATAATATCACCTTTCCCCTGAAGTTTTTATATTCTCTGTGATGTACTTATGCATATTTTTAAAATAACTTAAATTATTGATTCCCTCCTTGCATCAAACCTGTCTAACCAGTGAAGTGTATACAGAATGCAGTTCTGTACTAAGCTCTGTGAAAGAACAACCCACAACCCTTAATTGAAAACATGGGCCTGTTAGAAGTGAATTTCTTGAATTTATGAAGGACCTAATCTTGCAAATACAACCTATAACCAGTAACAACTCATCATTGCTGTTATTTCTAGCAGATATGTTTGCAGTAATATGCATGCACAGAACTGTATTTAAGAACCACATTCCAATACCTTCCCCAGACAGTATTTTTCTGTTAAAGTGAGTGATGGAAAAGCTGATGTTAGAAGGGATCTCTGAAGACCATCTAGTGCAAACATCTGCTCAAAGAAGGGTCAGCCAGAGGAAGTTGTTCAGGGCCTCATTCAGTCAGGTATTCAGTGCTTCCAAGGATGGAGGGTCCACAACCTGTTTGAGCAACCTGTGTCTGACCACCCTCAGAAAGAAGTTTTTTCTTATTTTTAGGTGGCATTTCCTGGTTTTCGGTCAGTGCCCACTGCCTCTCATCCTGCCACTGAGAAGAGTGTGACTCTGTCTTCTTTACCCCCTAAATCAGGCATTTATACACACTGATAAGAGCTCTCCATAAGCAGTCCCAGCTGTCTCAGACTCTCCCCACATGCCAGGTGTTCCAAGTGCTTAATTATCTTTTTGGCCCTTCATTGGACTCTCTCCCATATGTCCGTGGCTCTTTTGTAGTGGGGAGTCCAGCGCTGGACCCAGCACCCCAGCTGTATCCCTCCAGTGCAGAGTGGAAGGGAAGAACCCCTTCCCTCAACCAGCTTGCAGTGCTTCTCCTAGAGCAGCCTTGGATGCCATTGGTCTTTGCACAGGGGCTTATTGCTGGCCCATGTTCAATTCGAGGTCTACCAGGATCCCTTTTCTACAAAGCAGCTTTCCAGACAGTCAGCCCCCAGCCTGTACCAGGAAGAGCCTGGGGCTCTTCCTCCTGAGAGGAATTCACGGCTCAATTCAATATTATCAGGATAGTAGCTGCCAGTGTTTGGAAAGAACTGAAATGATGACTTGGGAATAAATGACTTGTGTTATTGTAGTTGAAAGAAAGGTTATTTGAATACCAGTAGACTAAGGGAAATGGATCACAACAAATAGAAATGGCAAGAAAAAGGAAGCAGTGGTTCCCCGGTGAGTAAATGTCTGATCATAGAAACAGAGCTTCTGAATGATTCACTCAGGGCTTGATCTAGTACCTATTTAAGCCAGTGAGAGCTTCCCATGGTTTTAGGGGGCACTGATGAAGCAAAAATGCATCATGAAGAAAGGAAGAAAAGCTGCATAACAATTTTTGGTTTTTTCTATCCTACTAAAAATAAGCATGGTGCAAAGTAAGTTTCTAGAAATAATGGGAAATTCTGAAGAGGTTTCATAAACTGAATTTAGAGTACTAAAAATGTAAAAATGTCAAATAAGAGCATTAATAGTCCTAGCCTCAGAGACACAAACAATTGTTTAGCTGAAAACAATTAATTATGTATGTAAATGTTTGCAGGACTGATACATGTATGGGAAGGAATATCCAAAGTAAATAATAACACAAAAATTCTACTGTCCTCTCTCCATTGCTCGGGGAATAAAATCTAGCTTGGCATGAAAAGATTTAAATTCATGTAAGTGTCTTCTGCAGTTGACTGCTGTGCAAGTAGTGAAGAAAAAGAAATTATTATACATTTTACCCTACAAGGCTAGTTATGAAATACTGATGCAAACACTGCAGTATATAATAGAACTAATAATAATTAGCAGGTTTCATCCTTAGTGGAGATGAGCAAGTTTAATAACATGTTTGAATTTCACTTCAAATCAAAATGGATAGCTTGGGTCAGCTTGGCTGATCTGCAAATGCATGTATCAAAAAAACTCTTAAAGGCTGTTCTTCTCTTTGCAAACTGTGGATTTCCCCATTTATTTTGTAAAATGTTTGACATGGATGCTGGAATCCGGTTACCTTTTCCTCTTCACAGAATACAAGTCAGAATAAAGTTGGAATGCAGAAAGTTTGTGGAGCACATGCCCTGGTTAGGTAGGAGATAGGATCTGGATTTAGGACCATGGATTGGGGCTGCTTTTGTAAGATAACTTATAAAGCAGATTGGTCCCTTCATTCCTGTCCTAAAACAGAAATAGATCAGAGAGATCTGAGGTGTTTGGTTTTTTGCTTCAGTGTTTTATTAGAAAATCTAAATTTCCTATACAGTATTCCAAAGTTTACTTATTTCACTCCTTCATTAATAATTGATCTTAAAACTTCTCTTTCCAAGGTGAAGAGCTTTTCACCTCCCATGTTTACTATACTCAGCATTTTATGTTCAGTGTACAGATACACTGAAAAAATTTTAAACTTCTTATTTCTGAGTGTCCTTCCAGATAAGATCAGAAATCACTGCAGGACTTGTTTCTTCCCTTTGTTTATACAATTACCTCTATCACCCAGCCACATTTTGGTGGATGCCAGCTTTTTTACTTAAGATCTTTAGGACTTTTTCTAGTTTAAATACCTTCAGATACAAAATCTTTAAAATCTTCCTTTCTAGGTTTGGATAGTCAAATTTGTCTTAAGATTTCTCACTAATAGTATTGCTATTGTTGTCTAATCATTTAAGGAGCAGGAAGTCTTGTCCTCAAGGATATCAGTTTAAGCCAACTCTGTGTATGTATTTAGCTCAGGGGACATGATGTGGCTTAGAGTCATTAATAACTATGTTATCCAGAAGCTGGAATCTTCACCAAGGTCTACATTATATCTAATTGAATTGGCCTCACTGAATTTAATCTTGAGATCTCAAACACACCAAAATTAAGTACAATTTTAAGTATAGTTATTAAATTATACTTTCATTTTACTAGGAAATATGGGCATGTAACACTTTAGTGACACATGAGATGAAAGAATAATAATATCTCAATTTAGAAAAAAATACAACTTTCCTTTAGAGATAGAATGACATTATTTAAAAACCAAAACCAAACCAAACCAAAATTATTGGAATTTTTACCCAATATACCTAATATAGGCTAAGAACATGTCCTCTTTTGTCATAGGTCCTCTGATATTAGTGAAATCGATACACATTTGAGGATATGGACTATCATCTAGGCACACTGCCAACAAAGTGAACGACTCTTTACCCTTGACTTCAATAATATCAAGTAGAGAACCAAATTGACTATCCAGATGACCATGATTTAGGCACTGGAATGTCTAAAGTGAAGGCAACTATTTCATACTTGTTCATTCAGAGGAGTGGCAACATGTCCTTGAAGAGTGTATCAAATTGATGGGAAGAAGGTGCCTATGCAGAGAGCAACCAGGAAAGCCTACAAACAGCAAAGTAAGAGCTCGCTGGTAAGTGACCACAGGCACAGAAACACTCCTCTGACCTCCTGTCCTGTCAAGATCCAGAGCACGAAATCCTCTCCCAAGGAAGGCTTATCCTTTTAAAACAACGTGGCTCTCAGGATGATTAGAGATCTGATAATTCTATCCCTTCTCATTTCAAGTAAATTCTAACCTTCAAATCCTTCATCCCATGCCCCAAAATGAGAGTATGGAATAATCTGTTTAAGTGGAGTCATTGTTTAAACATCACTGTGAGACCTATGAAACTGAAGGGAAAGCAAGTGTGGAGGAATTTATCACTGTAGCCTAGTGATTATAGCTCTTTGCTAAGAGGTGAGTGTCCTAGGTTATAGCCTACCTGATAAACTCCAGAATCATTGATGATAATCTTGGACCACTGCGTGAAATTCACTGGGTGAATACTTCTAAGGGTTTACTCAAGTTACAAACTGATTAACCTGGTATCAATAACAGATAAAGGATCAGATAGAAAAGCCTAGATGATAATTAATCCCAATGATGAGATTTGTGATAGGATTAATGAATGATAAATTCCAAGGAAGAAAAGTTTTAATTGACCTATACTTCAATACTTCTGGCTAAGTTACAAATGTAATTAATAAAAACAGTATTGGAGATGTAACATACTTACAATTTGGTACATCATTTGACCTAGACCTATACAACTTTCTGCTTAGGAAACAGGATACAAAAATAACTTGAGATCTAAATAACTGATGATATGAATCTGTAAACTCTGAATCCTCATCAAATTGAAAAGAATTTACTGCAGCCTTCAAGGACTTGTTCTTGACCTCAGGTGGTTTCATTTTTATCAGTGGCCTGGAAGAAAAAAAAAATCATAATTGAGACAGTTTACAAGGATTGAGTGAGCAGTAAACAGTGAGGCTGACAAGTCACTGAGTGTGAATTTGGATTACGTTTCTGAGCAGGCACAAATAATATGTATTTCTGTTCAGTTTACTGGCTCATACTTAAAGATCAGGAGTTTTATACTAATGAGCAATCACTCTGATGCTTACTGTCCTGGTAATCAGCCAGGCACCAGTTCACAGTGCACAAGTGTGGCTGAAGGGGCCAAATGAAATCCTTCAGTATTTAAACAAAGCCAAGTGGAAGAGGAATAAAGATACTGTCTCGCACATTTGGTACGGATGTGACTGCCACCAGAGTACTGTGACCAATTTCTGGCTGGTTAAGTGCTGTAAAATTGATCAAGATTTAGAGAAGCCCACAGCAGCACTTAAAAGAAATTATTGAAAAGACTATTAAGCCTGAAAGGCTAGAGGAACTGTTTTGTTTGAGGCTATTGCTTAATCCCATCCAGGGAAAAAGAGAATTTATTTAGCTGAAATATCGGCCTCGTATAGGTCAGCAGAAGAACCAATGAAATAGGGGCTCCACCAAAATGCCTTGGTGGGTTGGTGTGTTTACAGGGAGGATTGGGAATGTATTATCTTAATGCTGAGGCCTTCTTGGAGTGAGTGGTTCTGCAGTAGCTAAAGCTTGTAAGGACAGTCTAAAGAAAGAGTCCCATGAGTTGGCCTTTCATTGCTATCATTGTTATTCAGTGCCAGGTGAACAAAAGAAACAGAGAAGGTCAACGTTAGATAATCATCTTAAGAGTCTTGGTGCTTATCTGAACCATGTTTATCATACCCTACTTTAATCATTTGTATCAGCAGAATTATTTTCTCACCTCATTAGGACAAAATGTCTTAAAACATTTAATATTTCACATGTCTAGTCATTCCTGGGGAAAATGTACTTTTCCATAATACTTTAGCACTAAGTCTAGAAGTGTACCAGCTTGCAAAAATGAGGGTGGGGGAAAATCTTAATTAGATTTCTCCATTAAAATAACTTAGTCTCTAGGGAGGGTATTGTTCAGGTTTAGACAACACATTATTCTAAATAAAAGGGCAAAGCCATCACCACTTGTTAGCTTGGAAATGGCAAAAATGCAAAAGATAACATTAGTGATGCAGTAACCCGCTGCAAACAACCCTGCATTTTCTGGGGCATTTCACATTCAGTCTGCCTTTCAATCAGTGCAAGCCAGCTGCAGTTTTGATCACTAAATATTACCTGGTGAAATGATTTTGCACAGCAATTGATCTCCTGCCACATGTCACTAATACAGTGTCCTTTCCCCTAGATGTAGCCTATAATAGAAGGTTTTGGAAGAATATTAATCTGGCCGTATATTATTTTCTGGTTCATTAAATATAATAGCCATTCTGGCAAAGCCTTTAGTTGCTGAGAGAGATTTGGCCTCCACGTGAAAATGTTGTCACAATACAAGATGCTGTATCCTTATCAAATTTACTTACGGCCAATACATTTTTGAATAGAGACATGACATGGCAAATCCATGGACAATTTATAATTTGCAGTCTACAGAACTCTCACAGTTCTCAGCTTTATCTCTGCTGAAAAACACTCCCATTGTCCTGAAAAATAGTTAATGGGTTCTCTTTTGCATGTAGGCCTTGGTTCCTCTTTTCCTGCCATTAGTGCGAACTACATTGTAAATGTTTGATGCTCTTTTGCCATGAGGATTGTGAGGGAGGATTAAGCATATCACCTCCTTGATGGTTTCACTCCCATATGTAAGAAAGACACTATAAAACAAAAGGGTTCAAAAGTCTGTTTTCAGTTGTGCATCCAACTTTAAAGCATCTGCTGTTGCCCTTAAGAGTATCTCTTTCAGGCCATTTGTCACTGTCCCGGTTTGACTGGCAGTGATAGTTAACCTTTGCTTAGCACCCTGCAGAAATTTACTTAGTACTTCAATATATTTTCCCTTGCGTACTAATAAAACACCTGCATTTACAAAGGACCTTTTATCCCAGAGGATTTCAACAAGCTCTGCAAGCTATAAATTTACAGCAGTACTGTACAGGTACTGTAGCTTTTTGTTCAGTACAAAAGATAGTAGCCAAAATCTGAGAATCCTGATGTTTTAACAAGCGACCGCTGAACACAGAATTAAAGCAGAAGGATGTGCATTTTGGGGAGTGTTAGTCTAGGGTGCAGAGCTAGGTTCAACTCCCTGCTGAACTCACACACACAAAACTTGCACGGGTGTCCTGTGTGACTCAGGACGGTGCTAGTGTGCAGACCCACAAAGCACGTGGGCACTTAATGTGGGACCTCTGTAATAGCTCCTTAGGTAACAGTAAATCTATCAATATCTACATTTTTGTGTTTCTGATGATGAAAAAATCAGCAGTGTTAATAGTGTGCACAACCATGTGCAATATTCAAACTTCAATCGTGCTGCCCAAACTGAAAAAATGTACTGTTTATCTCACACCCTTGCCCAGTCAGTACTCACAGATGAACTATCCTTGTCCTTCTCAGGCTTACTCCATTAGGTAGATATAGGTCAAGCTTAATGCAGAATGGCAGCAGAGTTTAGTTCAGTACTAAAAACAGTATTACAGCTTCAGCATGAAGAATCTTGGTCTGATTCCCAGTCTGGGTAGTGGCTCTCAGAGGTGGGTGAGGGGGTGAGTGTGTGTTGCGTTCCATCAGGTCCCAGCTGAATGTGAAATTGATAAAGAGCAAGAAGAATGAGGAGTTTCCTCCAGCTTTGCCTTTGGTCGATGTAGGAACTAGTATCACTGAGGCTGAAGAGAGCCTAAAACTTAAGTCTCCTTCCTGAACAGGCATGGTTAGACTGGTTTAAAACCAGAAGACAACAGCTGGTCTAAAAGTAAGCCATGAGATGTGCTCCACCTTTAGAAGAACATTGGTGGGTGCTAAGCCCCAGAAAAAGGCTCTTGTCTGGCTCTGCCAAAGGGGTAGAAATCTGGATGCAGAGGCTGGAAGGAAATTGCTGAGAAGCCTAACAGATCCTTCATGGTGAAGGACTGAGAGAGAGGGACCTCTAGTTCCAGTGCAGAGGACATCTACCCTAAGCCCAGACATAGCTTTCTTGTCTCACCCATTAAAAAAAACCACAACAAAATCAACTTCCTTCTTCAGGCCAGGAGGCTGCACTAATACAGTAACAATTGAAGTGAAGTTTAAAAACATGATGTATTCAGAATCTGACTTGGCTCCCATGAAATACTTATCCAAAACAAGCAGTCATTTTTAAAATTTTGGCCTCAGTATCAAAAGTAAGCTTTGGATCACATCAACTTAGAAAATATAAATCATTATATTGGATTCATATCGTAAACCAAATACAAACTATTACTTTTCCTCATTTCAGTTACCTCTGGCTATTTAATCCATCCTCCAACAATTCTCCTCTGCATTATTGGTCTGGAATTTAGTCAACATGATGAGAATCATTTAGCTGATAGCACTTCAAACTCATCTATGAACAGCTTTTGATGACTAATATGCATTTTTCTGTTCCTGCAATAAAATTGTTTCAAGCAAAAGTAGACTGTTTGAAAACACCACCTTAAATTTCCTGATAAATCAACTACTTAATAGTTAACTTCAAATCATACTTGGAAAATAAATCTAATTTTTTATCAGGCTAATGTCTGAAAAGAAAAAAAGTAAGATAGATGCAGAAATATAGGATTAGTATTATTCTGACGCAGAACATGTCTTCTTAAGACATAAGGAGAATTATTTTATCTGTGTTGTTTACATTTTTCTATCTTAAAAGAGATCCACTTTAGATTAATTTAATTTGAATTCCTACATGGTATCTGCAAATAAAGAGAATGAATAACTAAATGGAAAATGCCTTTGCTTATTCCCAGCTCTGAAAGTGATTCATTATTTAGAATATTACCATTAAAAATTAACCATTTCCACAGATAAGATGAAATAGGTAATTTTTTTACAAGCATCTGTACAACTCTTGAAAAAGTGAATATCTGTTTACTGGCAAAGTTTTGAGAGGTATCCTTAGTAATATACACACAAAGGGACATCACAGATGTCTTCTGTCCTACATTTTTTATGACACTGTCATGCTAGATGGCATTAGACCTTTCTTCTAGATTCCTTTTTTTGTTGTTGTTGTGGTATACCCAGTCCCAATTTGCTTCTGCAGTTAAAACCAAAGCATCTCCCAGGTTCCACCATTGCTTCTCCTGTGTTATAGGACAGAGCTCCTGCCACTTAATGATTTACACTACTCTGCCCAAGGACAGAGCTCGAAGTGCCCCACTCAGTCTCATATAAAAACCAATCCATCCCCCAGAGGCTGTACTGAGGGTATTATGTGTTACTGTTGGTGGCTCTGTCATTGGTACAGTCTTACACGACTGCCTACATTTGAACCAGGGAAAAAAAAATTAAGGAGTAACAAACACGATCTGGAGTGGAAGCTCAAGGATGAGTAGTTTTGTGAAACCAAAATATTATTTTCTCACCTGTTCACAAAGGCAAAATCTGTGATTTGAGAGGATTCCTGGTGCAGATGTGCTCTACTGTGGGCACACGTGCAATGCTAATGGGGAGATGGTGTGAGTACAATCATCAACCGAGAGGAGCAGCAGTTCTGAACCCCACCGTTTAGGTCATTTGGCTGATCACTTACCTCTCTCAGTTCTCGATCATTCTTGAGATCTCTGTTTTAGATAAAGCATGGAGCAGAAAACTGCATTAACTAAAATAGTTTTTGAAGAAATTAAAGCGAACTAAAGACTGAGTTAGAGCTCGACATTAATATTTTCAAGAGGTAATGACTCAGCTCAGTCTTATCACAATTCTGTTGCAAAGTCAAACTTTCATCTTTGTTTCTGCTGACTACATGCAAAGGATTTTGCTACAGAAATGGAATTATATTTTCTGATGCAGGGCCTAACTTCATGCCAGTTAAGCTTCCTTGCCAGTGGAATTGCAGGGTTGTCTATGCTGTTGTGAGTGTATTAGGAAAGTGTACAAGGCCTTTATTCCTCTTAAGTACCAGATCAATTTAAAATCACCTTATCTAAGTGGGCTTCAACCCCAATATTAGTACCATACTTGGTGGCACATGCTCTGTACCATATGATGGGGCTGGTTTTATTGCTTTGTAACACTTCCTTACCACAGGGAGAGAGCGTCCACCTCTGCCAACTAACAGCTGATAATCCTTGCAGCAACATTTTCACATTTATGTATGCAAGACTATCATACATAAAAGCCTACAACATTCTGTTGATAATTTTAAAGAAAATCCCCTTTCCTTGGAAGTCAGTCAGTACTCTCAGCTCTTTTGGCACTCTATCTAAAGGTTGAGATACAGGTAATATTTTTAGCTTTCAGGCCAACTCAAAGATTCTTACTCATTCTAAGAGGTTGTTCATGCACTTCACCGTGCAGTACAAGTGATTCATAGCTTTAGTCCATTCAGGCTCCTTTACAATAATGTCTACTGTACAGGAGCCCACTTTCTTGGTCTAATTAATTTCTTCCTCTTCAATAGTCTAATTTGACTGGCATTATTCGAATGCCACTGACTGGCATTATTTGAATGCATAACTTCTGGGCTTTCTGTTTAGTGAAATACAAGTACAGAACATGCATTCAGATCATTTTTAGCTAGGATTCATACTCTTTTGAGAAACACTTAAGTTATTATTGAGGTAAATACTACATCAAAAAAAAAAAAAAAAGAAAAAGCAACTTTTTTTAGCTTTCCAGCTGGAACTGATGCAAAGGAGGGAGTTTGCAGCTCATTTGCAGAGTTGCACCGATTAGTTTGTCAGAGTTCAATCAGGCAAGTCATTCACATTCCTATAACAGTGTTCCTATTCTTGGTCATCGTTTACCCCATTCTCACTTGATAAATTAAAAGATAGTGCTGAAGGGCCCTGTTTATCAACAGGACTTCTGTTTTAACAAAACAAGGGGCATTTTTACTAACCCAAGCAATAATTTTTCCACTCGCAGTCTGTAAGTTGTATCTTTCCTTATCATTCAATTAGAAAAAAAAAAGTGTCAACATTATTTCTTTCTGCAACTTTGAAAAATTGTGGGTTTTGTGCAAAATAGTTGATGCCATCACAGTTTACAACATTCTGGGCCGTATCCCAAACATCTGACAGGTTATCTCTGGTCAGTAGCCTGCCCTACCATAGTACTTTTTTTTATCTTTTATGAAAGTAACTCAAGACTATCCCCTTAAGCATTTTTTACAGTAAATAAATTTGACTACAGGATAGTCAGGGACTGCAGAGTATTTATGTAATGTCTCTGAATATTTCTTAATAGTTCTGTACTTCTTCAGTAGCTAGCTCCTTATTAAGGTATGAAATCATTTGACACTGCCAGATGATCAAGCAATGGGAGATTATATAAGAAAATATCATTCCCGATTATTGCTACATTTCAGGGATACAGTTGTTAGGATTGCTTCAGAAATAAAACTTCCTCTGAGGAATTCAGAGTCAGTCAGCTGCCAGTCACATTTTACAGTAACTTAAGCCATAGAGATGGTTCCTCTTGAAGGCTTGTATTTCATACTGTTGTCTCTTTCATTTAAATACATCCATTCAAAATGAATACTTGTCAATCATTCAATTGTTTTAAATGTAATGCAGATCATATTTCTGTTCAAATTAACATGGTTCTATATTTGCAGTATTTTGTGGTCAGATTATAGTGACAGCTGGAGGAGTTTATACTAAAAGGCCTTCAGATAGCTTTAGTTCTCTGGTATAGTTTCTTCAACAACATAATTTCAATTTATTGTAGCTAGTAATAGCATTACACCATATGATACTGTGTTAAGTGTTGGGCTTGATCTCCTTCATCTTAACAAATGCATAAGCATAAAACATATAAAATGTAAGAAAAGGATAAAAAGGGATGATAGTTCACAAATTAGCAAGGTTTTGTAGTTAAGGCTGTCTGGTTAGCTGTTTTACTATGCAGCCTACACATCCCAGTGCGAAGCTCCTAAGTAGTATCTGCTTTTTGACACAACTTACAGACACTGGCCTAAGTTATGCAAAGATTTCAGCCTTTGTGTGGGGACGTAGCAAGGATGACACAATTCTGAAAAACTGTTACTATTAAGTTGCAGATTTTCTATATTGCATTTTGTATGTTGGTCATGGAGGCTTTTTGCATCATGACATCAGTTTCACTGTGTAGTTTAATAGAGCAGCTTCAAAGAAGCCAGGAGGTGGTATGTGGCTCTTGGGCCAAGACTTCAGATCATGTACTTTTCCACCAGACTGCTTACCCCTAAAGCTCTGTAGAATTGCAGTCTTGCCTGGTATTCAGACAGCAAGTCTTAGGTATCATTAATGTAATCAGTTAGAGTAAAATTTTTGTGTCTTAACTTGTGTTCCACAATGCCATTTTTTGTCTCCATGGAGAAGGAGGTAGCAGCAGCGGGAGGCTGGCAGTTGGACTCTGCTGTTGGGGCAAAACCATTCTTTTCCACACCCACCATAGATGCCGCACTTTGCTTCTCACAAAAGGACATGTTTAGTAGTCTGTGTTTCTCCTTGCCTTGTCTCAGGCAAAAATTCTATCAGGATTTCTTTTCACAAAGTACTTGCTTATGTTCAAAAGGACTAAAAGAATTCCTCCATTATTCTTCTGGGTTGTGCCGTTGAATAGTCTTGTTTCACAGTGGTGCCTACACAATACCAGTATTAAATATAACCCTGTGAACTCATTTAGGGAACATCTTGTTGAACGAGCTGGGATGTTTCTTTCATTCTCTGCTACAAGCCACTAAGAATAAATCCTATTAAAAGTAATGCAAATTGCTGTCATTAAGAAGATAATCCTGTTTGGCCTACATAGAGTTCACATTTTTCTCCAGCAAAACATTACAGATTCTTGGTTCGTTCATCACGAAGCATATAGACTATGCCACTGATGCTGATAAATAACAATATCTTCTGTTTGTGTACACGCCCTGAAGTTATTATTGTTTTATTCAAAACAACAGTAAACTGTGGAGTCAAACTATCAGAGTTCATAGGTGAGAGTTACCTGAGGCAGGAATCACTAGTATCCTGTGCATGTGGTCTGACACTGGCCTGAACAAATTTACACACATCCATTATACCTCACAGTAACCAACAGTAATAATATGTTAATTCTAATAATATATTATACTTCATATCATACAGTCATTCATACTGAGAGCTTGTCCGTGGGGAAATAACAGCAGATCCTATGACAAAAGAATTTTAGGTGCTAAACCAATGATTATATGGAAGATAGCACAGTCTTGTCTAAATGAAATTTTATAGACTGGCATCCCATCATCTGAATTCACAGTCCTAAAAGTATCACGCTGTCCTTTCTGAAAGTAATATAAGCCATCACATTAGCTCATTCTGAATATTCTAATGGAAGGTTTAGCTTGGAGATGGAATAGATTGAACAGGCAAATTATCTGCATGTACTTCAAACATCGGTCCAAAATTCATAATTTTTACCAGAACATTCAGTTTTATTTGGAAACAGGTTTTTAGCTGATGCACAATAATGAGAAGTTGAAAGATTACTTTAAATGATCTGCATAGTTTTCCAGATGTGGTTGAAGAGAGCTTTGTACACATTTCTTCAGGGTTCCCAGGCTTCTCAGGTGTTAGGGTTTAGGGTCAGGGAGCCCCTTAGACCTATATCAGATGCTCTCTGTTAACCCCCCTCCCTCCAAAGAGGTGAAGAGAAAGGGAATAAGGGAGACAGACTTAGTGATTCAAAAAGGAAACTAGAACAGCTTTAATGAAAATAATAATAATAAAAATAGAATATACATACAAATATATACAAAACCAGTACCGAACCCAAACCTCCTGATGGCAGTTATGTCACCCATCACCACTGATGCTGTGGAGCAGGCACTGGGGGAGTCCCAGTCTGGGCCCAGAGGCAAACGAGAGCTGTGTTCAGGAGCTGGATTCTGGTACAGGATTCAGGAGCACACAGATCTGGATCCAAGGCAGAACGGAGTTGTCCTCAGATGTTGTCCATTGAAGAGAGATTGACTCTCATGATCCTTCAGCTTTATACCAAATATGACATCTATGGGATGGAATCCCTCATTGGTCAGTTTAGGGTGACCTATCCTGGTATCCTGGGCTGCATTAGGAGTGTTGCCAGCAGATTGAGAGATGTGATCCTTCCCCTTTATTCAGTGCTGGTAGGGTCACCCCTAGAATACTGTCGAATTCTGGGCTCCTCAGTATAAGAGAGACATGGACATACTGGAGAGAGTCCAATGAAGGGCCATAAGGATGATTAAGGAACGGCAGTATCTCTCCTATGAGAGATCTGGGACTGTTTAGCCTAGAGAAGAGATGGCCTGGGGGGATCTCATGAGTATATATAAATATCTGAAGGGAAGATATTAAGACAGAGCCTGGTTCTTTTTAGTGGTGCCCCGTGACAGAACCAGAGTCAATGGACACAAACTGAAACACAGGAGCTGCAGGCTCAACATCACCTTTATTTGAAGGTGACTGAGGCCCAACAAAGGTTCACTATGTTCAAAAGTAATCTGGACACAGTCCTATGCAACCTGATATATGTGGCCCTGCTCAAGCAGGGAGGTTGGACAAGGTGATCTCCAGAGGTCACTTTCAACCTCAACTACTCTGTGGTTCTGATATTCTGTGGACCAGAATTCTATTACTGTGATCAGACTTAGTCAAAAGAACAGAGTTATGATGATTTCTGTAAGGTCAAAAGTATTTTATTCAGTGACTGTGGTGCTGGCAGTACCACACTTCTTACTGGATAGACTGAGACAATCCTAGAAGCACTGAGAAGCTCACACTCATGTGTCCAGCCTCCCGGTAAAGCCTACACTATCCATACTTGCACAGACCTCTGCAAAAAGGCCAAGTAAATTTTTGTACTTGAGAGTCATTTATTTATAGAACTGTGATAAATGTCTGAAGATAATAGGCATGGATATATTAGCTTTCCATGCTATTATGTGTGTTTCTTTAATGATGTCAGTTGTTAGAAATGTCAGTTTTCTTGTTTTCCTCACATTCTGTGTATTTAACAGATGGTCACATCTTAAAGATCTGATCCTAAATACTCCCTCCTGTAGATGTAACCTCCATTATCACTGTCACCTTTTTCTTCCAGTGAGGCTCTTTTCAGACTTGGGGTCTCTGCTCATGAAGTATTGCATATTTTTTGTTATGTTAGAGACAGAAAGAAAAAAACCCTGTTTTTTTCACAGTTGGTAATAATCTCTCAGTGTAGCAGATTTCACTGCAGCTTGCCAATGTTTCCTACTGATTTCAAGTGTCTGAAGTGATAACTCACCATTAACGATCTTTGACATTATTCCATGTCTACACCATTACAGTAGTAGTTATTTCCATCAAGGAATATTTCTACTTTTATTTTCTTTTTCAGTTAGTTCAAAGATACAAGAGAAAGTACGAAGTTCCATCTCCATTCAAGATGACAGTAATTTCAGTTCCTATAGCAAAGTTCTTCTGTCATTTTATGAGATCCAAAAAAGCAACTTAAAACAAGTAAGTGGCAAGGAAAAAGTCTCTATAAAAATTAATAACTCATAGCAAATTTATTTCTGGATATACTACATTAGAATAATAATTTGCATATTTTCTGCCAACTGCCATTTGCAAATCCCTAGGATGGTTTTCATCCAACTGTGATCATAACAAACCTTTCCATCTGTATATTTTTCTAAGGGAAATCATCAGATTTACTCCCAAAAGGCATTATGAGCTCAAAAATCTCAACATGGTTCCATCATTCTCAAAGGAATAGTGCTATAGAATTTAAGAAAAAGTTATAATCATTCCTTAGGCTTGCTCAGCCATTCCAATGAATAGGTCAACTATAATTTTGCTTTGAAAACACTACAAAATGTGTAGTAGCAATGCTACTTCATTAAGTCTTTCTAAGTTCTAAAGTATCTTCACAATTTACGTGGATCATTTGTCACTTCAAATCTACTAAATTCCATGCAACTTTATAAGCAAGGATGATTATTCTGAAAAATAGTAATTCCACATTTCTATAGGTTTTCTGTATTTTCTAGAGGGTCCAAAAGTTCCTCCTAGAGAGTGGCAAATTAAATGCATCAGTATTCCAGAAAATAAGTTAACTCCATTTTACATGTGGGTAAAATGAGGCTATCAGAAAAAAAAGTACCCTTTACTAAGGTATTTCTTACTCCTGGAAGTAGTTGCCTGGGGTGTTGGATACAGACATACTTGACAAGTGACTTATAACAAAGTCCCAGAGAAAATCCTTGTTAGAATGAGAAAAAGATCTAGATATACCCAATCTCAGTTCAGTTTTTAACCCTAAAATTGTCATTTGACTTTTACTGATGGAATGGGAACAGCTATAGTAAATTACCACAAGAGTTTTTATATAAAGATTTTATAGTCTCTCTTAAAACAAAATTTTCAGTGAAATGAAATTCAGGAAAGTACATCAATGCATGTCTGAACCCACCCTTGTTTACAGAAGTGATTTGCAAAAATGAGGCTTCTGGGTTTCCTGGTTCAGTACACAATTCTTCTCTGTTCCAGAAACTTGCAAGTAAAGAGGTAAGCAGAACTAAGGGAATGAGAGTCTTTCCAAGAAATAGAAAGGAGTAAGGATTAACTGAAAAATGTGTCACGGCTTCTTTTAAAATAAGCCATCTTTTAAAGTAGGCCCTTTAATAAAAATACGCATTTTCCTGCTTTCAGACTGAAATAAACACATCAAAAGGAAAACATTTAAGCAAGTTTTAAACTTTAAGAGTGTGCCTAAGTGAGATACTGAGTAAAAAGACTGGCAGAATCAAAGCCCAGTATGGGCAGGCAATTGCTTTTTTCAGTTGGACTTTGCTAGAAGAACGCAAGTATGAGCCATGTGCTCTGAACCAGACAGGAATATTAATGTAAATGAGAGATCTGACTTAATGCTTTTATTTATTATCTTCTATGAAGTTAGCCAGGAAAACATTTTCATATCAGATTTACTGTGCAAATCCAGTAACATTACATTTCTCATGTAAGGTGCCTTGTCCACAGTGGAGAAATAAGTACTGTGCCCTGTATCTAAGAGGTAAAGGCAGCACCATACCAGCTAACATCAACAGGCACCAATATCACAGGAGAACATCAAGGCATCAAAAAATGAAGAAACAAAAACTTTTATCAGACATCATAGCACACAAGCAGGATCTAGCCACATTTGCCAGTGCACTCCTAGGACCAGAGATGCACTTCTAATTTAATGGGAGATGCTGTCATTTTTGCCATGTGATAGAGGCACACCTATCTAGTCATGTGTTGATGAAGAGGACGTGGAGAGAGGGAACAAAGAAGACAGAGAACACATCATAGGCTGGCAAAACCATGAATTCACCATCCCGCTCATGCAGGTGCTTGGAAAGCAGGCTACAGGAATACCTTGTGGGCTAGGAAATCTGTTAGGCATGCTGGATCCATCTGATGGGTCATACTTTGTGAAAACTGAGCTGAACTATCAAAAAGTTTTAAGGAAAACAATTAAGAAACCTACAGGTGTTGTTGAAAAGTTATGCCTTTTAACATTGCAGCTCATTGGAGAGAATACAGAAATAGGAGTAGACAGTATTAAAGTCGTATGTCCAAATCAACACTAAAATAAATAAATCAAGGGGAAACTAGTCACACAGTCCAGAAGGAATTTGCGGTGAAACTCAAAAGGAAGTTAAGATAAATAGTCTTCTGCACTGAGACATGGAAATCTGATTTCTCAGCCCTCACACTGATCTCCTGGCTGATTTTGAGACAGTTACTTCACCACCCTGTGCTTCTATTTCCCCAGCTCTAAAGTTCCAACAAAAATAATTGTCTCACATGTTAAGTACTTTTGACATCTGATTTTACTGATAAACATCAAGGTGAATGTTTAAGAAAAGGAGATGCAAGCAAGAGCTATATAATCTGTTGCTAAAATCTTTACTGGAAGATTAGAGTAGAGCAAGTGTTTTACTGCTCTTTTAAGAAGACATTCAAAAGGTTAACCCAAGAATTACAGATCAATAAAACTTAATCTAATTCAAGGTCATTCTAAATGCAAGAAGTAATTAATGCCAAAACAAAAATAACCCTACTATGGTAGCAAGAACACAGCTCCACCATAAAAAAAACCCACCCAAAACACAAATAAACAATATCATGCCTCTTAAATCTATGAGAATTAATTATTTTGTTTATGGATAAAATAAAGGAGGTATTGTTGATATTTATATATTTACTAGTTTTACCATGGTTTTGGACTACTGACTTTGGGAGAAAGAGTCAAGTTTTGAAAGTTCAAGGTACCTCCAGCTGAATATTTTGGAATACAAAGGCATGGTGATGGATTCTAGATTACCTGGAACAAGAATAGGAATACAAGAGGAATGCCTTAAACTTAACCAGTTTAATTTCCAATAATTTTTGTGATCAGTTCATAGGAAGCTGTACCATCTGCCAGTCAAACATTCAGATTGATGCAATAGATAGGCTTCAATTTTCTTTCAAGAGTTCATTTAATTATTTAGACTTGTAGAATTACAAGCAGTGCTATGCTGATGAAATTTGGAAAGATACAGTTTTCACTCTTGGAAGAAATGTCTTAGGAGACTTTGTAAATACATTTCTGGGAACTGTGATTTTATTTAAAAGATATTTTGCAAAGAGTGGGATGGGAAAGTGTGTTGGATGAGATGAATAATATGGAAAAAAAATCCTATCATTGCACTAAACTGCAGTGGATCTGAAAGAGGAAGGTGATCCCCTATAACATATTATATAGGAATTCTGTAATTAACCGAAGACATTTCTGATGTCTGAGGTAGAGCAGCAAGTAAACAGAGTGCAAATTTGGTCTTTACTCACCATTTATACAAGGGATTGTGCACTGTGATACAAAGCAAGGAAGGATTTGATTTCTGATTTTATATTGGTAGATCACAAATTCACAGAGCTCCTGTGAGTGAGGAGCCATGATGACTACCAGCACTTAATAAATACCTAATTGGTCTTTGATGCAGATTTTTGTTTCCTTGGTAGGAATGTTGTCAGACTAGGTTTCATTAGTCATGTTTTCTTATTTGATATCCTTGCTCCTTAAAAAATGAGCTAATTAAATGAGTCCCAAATAGTGAAAAAAATATTCTAGGTAAAACAACAAAAATAGGTGGTTGGAGGATTCCTATTTAGACAAGATTCTGGCAATGAAGAAAAATCCTGTCCCTTTGCAAGCTTTTGCAAAGGTTTTTTTTAAGGACAGTCTTAATGTTACATTAAATAAAACAAGGAAAGCAGCATGCAAACTCTTTGCTATGGCATTTTTTAATAGCAAATTTGTGGTAATTTTATGACAGTTAGGTTTCCCAAATTCTGAAAAGGATGTGAACGATTTCAGCCTAATCTTTGTGAGGCTCAGAAATCTGCCACAAAGCACAGGTCCATATCATTAAGATAGCAGTTCTCAGCGAATGATGGAAATAACAGCTTGCTTTCTCACAACAAAAGATGTTGAAGTACAACCAGAATTTTCAACACTCTTTAAAATCATCTAAAAGAAATATATATGCTTGTTTGCCTCCAATGTACTATAAAAATCATGACCATTCTTTTACATTTTTAGAAGTAGTAACACTCCAGGATGCCATGGCTAAAGCACACTGATGCTCTCAGAAATGATTATATCAGTGGCATAAAGATGTCAAAAAGTATCTCTTAACTGATGGAAAAGGAATTTAATGTGAGACGTTTTCAAGACAGAAAATTACCACCTTTTCCTTCAGTAAGAAAATGCTGAAAACTTGGGAATCCTCAATGAAATTAGAAGCTTATGGCAACATAGCAAAGAGATGCGCTGGAGGCAGATCTGATCCCTTTGTTAAATAGAGAGATTTTATTAATACACATTGTGCCATGTAGGATAATGACACATGGGGGACCTTTGTGAAGGTGTATTTTACATAACGGCGATTCACCCAGGGGAGCGGTGCTTATGTGCAAATCGCACCCCCATGTGAGCAGCTCTTCTTAGTGAGGGATTGGCTCTCTCAGCGATGGCAGGCAGCAGCTGTCACTACTCTTTGTGGGCTACCACTGGGGGACAAGAGATGTCTTTTATCCAGGTTTTGTAGGAGCCCTGCAATAACATAGAACATCTCCCAACATCTGCCCTTCCTGAAATGTCCAGTTCCCAGTAAAGAAGATAGAAAATACAAACAGTGGTCTCAGGGTTCAAGATTTGTAACTCTCATCAGTGCTTTCATCCACAGCAGACTTTGTCTTTCTGCAGACTGCTTCAGTTTCATATTATTCTTTATTCTTTCCTCCTTTGAGAAAGTAGAAATTAGTCTTTTGCAAAAAATTCACCTCAGTCTCACACACAGTTGCCATCTTCTAGTTCTCTCACTAAAATCAAGGCCTGAATTAAAAGGATGGTGGCATTAATTTCTAACAGTGCTTCTAGGAGGTACATACATATATTTGAGTATCCAAAAACATTCAACATGATTTATGTGATTGCAACCAATGACAAGCTAATTTAGAATGATGACTAAAAATATCATTCTCACATATGTTATTTTTAGAGTATCTACAGCAGTAGCAAAAACAGCACAGAGAACTGGGCACAACTTTCACAAACACAGTATAAGATGTGAAATCTAACAAGAATAAATTAAGTTGCTGGCATCTGTTTTTCTAGAAATAGAATCATCTTACAGTATGTTCTCTATAGAGTAGGAAAACACACACTTTTAAAAATGAGTCAACATTTTGAGAACAAAACACTAGTTCTGACTATGTCATATTCTGGTTGCTCAGCTCCTCGGACACATGAAGGCTGGTTTGTTCCCTGAGCCCCGCTCCATGCTTCAAGTCCTCTGACCAGATGTTTTCTCTCACGTATAAAATGGAGAGCATGGCCTCACATACTTGGAGGTCCCAGGCACCAGAACCCATCTGTTTCCCTCCCTGCTTAGTATCTTCCCAGCATGGAAAGAAAATAACCATTTTTTGAATGTATTGATTTTAACCATTAATTTCTATTAAATGTTGAGAGGAGGGGAACAACCTTCATGTCACTCAATATAACTCCTATTACATAATCCTTAAGACCTGTAAAATTGCTCGAGTGGTTGAAAGTCAAGTGGCTTTACAGATCATGGGAAAAATACATTAGTATGTCCATCTCCCAAAATTACAACTACAGTGACAAAATAAATGTATGTTAGTACTCACTGTATAATTTTTCTTAATTTTCACTAATTTTTCAGATGCAAAGCTCTTGTATCATAAGGCAGGATACAGTTGCAAAATCTCAGGAAAATCCAGTTTTCTTTTTCCTTTTCCAAAGTAAATTAAATTTCTATAGACAAGTACTTTATCAAGTTTCTAATGCCAACAATTTACCCAGCTCCATAAGATGTGACAGTATGAAGTCATAAAACACAACAAAAAAGGTGAAGGACATGTTTTGAGATGTTTTCAAAGAGAGTATATTTTTTTAGTTTGATTCATGTTCATGAAACTGTTTTGAAGATGAAAAGTTCTCTGTGTGTGCATTACTGCTTCTATTACCAATTTATTTGAGTTTGGGCAGAAAAAGAAGAGAGAACACATTATACTGGTTATGGGTAGGCAATAGGCATTGCAGCTTTCTACTTGTTTTAGTTGCTTGATAATATTTTGACAAGAAAATTAAACTTAAATTCTGATATCAGCACATGCCTGTAGCTTGTCTCACATCTTCCCTCACCCACTTCTTGCAGGGTCCTTCCCAGGAAGCCATCCCTGTGATAAATTCTATTGGACGCAATAGGATTCAAATACAAGCTGAAATTAAAGCACATGTATGAGTGTTGACCTAAAAAGAGATTAATTTTGCCAGTGTGTGCTTGCAGCCCAGAAGGCAAAATTTAATTTCATTAAAATTGATTTTTTTATGACATGAGCATTAAGATATGATTGCTCTTGTAGTTTACACACC